>CM038796.1:46781874-47034152 GCA_021764765.1 Vicia sativa
ACCATTATTAAGTGTTTTGATTTTAAAAAGAAAAGAAAACAAGTTTTAGTTTTATTACATGTAAGGATGCTAAAAGAAGAAGAAAACAATCAAGGGAAACTACCTAGTTCTACCCCTAATGTTATCATACATGGATTACAACCTAAAATCTAACTCGAATCGCTACCTAAGATAGAGTCGAGAGAATCCTAAGGGAACATGGTAAAGGTTTACAACCTAGATCTATGTCCATCTCGAATCTCTACCTAAGGAAGAGTCGAAGACGACAAAAGGGAGTGGAAAAGGTTTATAACCTAAATATATGTCTATCTCGAATCGCTACCTAAGGTAGAGTCGAAGACGACAAAAGGGATGAAGCAAACAAGTGCTTTGGCAGAAGCACAAAAATAATGCAATGCAAAAAAGAAAATGTCACACAAGCGTAGGCATAACCTACAGAGCAAATGATACGAGTTCTGCAATAAATGCGAACCCTAGGAATGAGTGGAGAGTCAGAATAAGGGACTCTGGCCACTTTGTTATTGACTCGATAAAGGAATAGTAACACGATTTCGCATGTACCATACAAGACACGGACTAGAATTGCGGGGGACGACTGCCGACCCTTTCCGCTTTCCCATTATATCAATGACTCGATAACAAGAAATATTAAAAGCGGGACTTTGCTTTGTGGTGCCACGTCAGGTGTCCTAACCATTTCTGACCTATGCAAGCACAATTGTAAACATAATGAAAGCGATAAAACCCTACTTCTCATGCTCTCTAGAAAAGGGTAAAAGAATGCGATAAAAAGGTATAGAAAATATTAAACGGATAATAATCCTAAGAGCACTGTGAGCTAAACATACTCCGGAAAACTTCGAGTAAACTGCCATCAACAAAGCAATCTCTGCAAGAAATACAATTCAAACAGAATGCCAGAAAAGAGATATAACGCTGGATATACAAATCCTCACTACAACCAATACTTACATGAAATACAATTCACAAAAAGATGTGAAATAACGTGATATGGAACATACAAGTCTAATCACAAACTAAATCCCTGCAAGAAATATAATCCAGGAAAAAAACCAGAATGAATGTAACGTCGGATATACAAATCCGCATCACAACAAACACCTTCATGAAATACAATTCACACAAAGAAGTGTAGCAATATGATATGGAACATACAAGTCCAATCACAAACTGAATCCCTGCAAGAAATATAATCAATGCAGAAAACCAGAATAACTGTAATGTCGGATATACAAATCCACATCACGACAAACACCTGCATGAAATACAATTCACACAAAGAGGTGTCAAAGTAATATGGGACATACAATTCCATACTACAATCAGAACCACCTGCAAGAAATACAATTCGAGCAGAAAATAGTTCATGATATAACATCAGATATACAAATCCGTGTTACAAATAGTACCTGCATGAAATACAATTCATACAAATACATGTATCAAAGTAATATGGAACATAGAAGTTCGTATCACAATCGGAACTACCTGCAAGAAATACAATTTGAGCAAAAAAGACGGTTCACGATGTAACATCGGATATACAAATCCTTGTTACAAATAGTACATGCATGAAATACAATTCATACAAATACATGATCAAAGTAATATGGAACATACAAGTCCATATCACAATTAAGGTACCTACAAGAAATACAAGTCATACAAGATACCAGATAACCGCATAATACGGAATATACAAATCCATATCTAAATCGACAAAGCTCAAGACCTATGATAAACAAATGTCCAAACAAGCCCAAGCATCAATAAACCAACAATTAGGAAGCATGCTAAACCTAAATTCCGATAACGGGCATCAAGTGCGCAT
Organism: Vicia sativa; assembly: GCA_021764765.1. Classification (NCBI taxonomy): domain Eukaryota; kingdom Viridiplantae; phylum Streptophyta; class Magnoliopsida; order Fabales; family Fabaceae; genus Vicia; species Vicia sativa. Next base: position 46,783,727 of record CM038796.1, read on the forward strand.
TCTAAAGCTTACCTAAACATCTCTAAAAATAGAGGAAAATATTGCAAATTAATCATGCAAGAGGAACCTAGAAGAACTATACAATTGTCAAACTAGTTCCTAAGCGTTAAACCGCTAAGAGTTAGCTTTGTAAATATATTTACAAACCTAATATAAAATTTACATTTAACTACAATTAATGAGAAAAAATGTCCTAAAGTTTCTAAGAAATATATGACATCATATTCCTACAACTAGTCAATTCGAATGACAAAAGAGAAACATGCTTTTAAACATCACAACAAGGTCAAAACTTGAGAATTAAGTAAGTATTGAGTTAAAATGAGTGTGAAATTCTACAAGTCAGTATCTTACTCCTATTCAATGATATCAAACTAAATGTACAAGAAAAATCATGATTAAAACAAAACTATGCGCTAAACTAAGTCAAAACGATTAATCGTCGCTCTAAGGGTTAACTATCATGGTACCCTAATCATATGGCTCGATTGTGGGTTCTAAATAAAGGTAAAAAATACCTAAACATGTCCATATGCTAATCAAAAAGTTAGTTGAAGGTTATAACAAGTACTAGACATCATGTACAAAAGATCGATTCCTAACTAGATGAACTAGCAAAGAATTATACATCTTTGTATTCGCATAAAAGAAAAATTGGATAAAGACGTAAAAAGATCTAAAAAATTATGAGAAAAATTTCTAAAGGCTTCTAACATCTAATAGAACCAGAACATCATTTTTAGGAATTTTTGTTGTTAAGAAACGGTCGAAAGTCGTATCGAAATATACAAGGTATTGTGAAAAAAACCATTTCTAAACATGTTATCGAAAATCGACTAAAAGCATTAATTACTAAAAATCCACAAAAAATATCAAAAATATCCTAAGACATTAAAAAGCCAGGAACCCATTTTATTATATTTTTTACATGTCGAAACAATCGAAATCGGAAGCAACATTGAACATGTATGGAAATTGTGTAGGTATAGTATAAAGCAGGGGGTGTAATGCCAAATGTCAGAATGAACTAAACAGGGTTATATGGCGCTAAGGCGCAGCAAGGATGGGCGTGCGAATTGCAATTGTGTTAAGGCCAGATCCAATTTACACTTAAGTCCAATCTCCATAATAAAAAAATTGAATTTTATCTTTTTTATTCACGTCACGTTTTATTATCATGTGGTATGTGATATTATATCAATTGGGCAAGGATTATTAATTTATATTCAGACTTTTTTTAAAATATAAGAAAATAATGAGACACGTGGCAAGATGTGATTAGTTAATGAGGAAATATACATGAGCCAAAGGAAGAAGGCCACGTCTATGGCATTGATAAGGAGTCACTGGCGTTGAGACTTCCGAACGTCTCTTCTAGTAAGGCGTTCATCGCTTGCGGCGATTCTGAACATCAGATTCACCAAAACGAAACACCAGAACCGCACTCCACTCAGAATTTAACACCGATTATGAATAGGATCTTAAAATTCCTGAAATCTTGCTCAAGCATAGAGAAATTTGTAGTTGTGACGACTGACGAGGACCAAGTTAAGCCAATTGAAAACGACATACCATCGAGGAAGAAGGTTCCGATTGACGCTGAATGGAGCGGCGTCTGTTCTGCTATCTTTTTACAATGGAAGAAGATGAGAGTGATGATGGAAGTAGAAGAGAGTTTGCAGTATGTCAACCTTCGAGCAAAATCACGATGCTCTTCTTCTAGTTATGATGGAGGAGAGATTGTTGAAGATTCGGAGGGTGAAAAAGAGAGAGGGAGGGAAAGGTCCCTGGGCACGGTCAGCGACGATGATGACAGTGGAGTGTAAAGGTAAGATTGTTGCAGTTATGGAAGGTTGTTTGGAGAGAATGGTGAGCGTGCGAGAAAGAAGAGCGAAAAAGATGTTGATCGATGGAGTGAAGAAGAGTGAAGTGGTCAGAAAAATCTGTTATGGTGTGGTCAATGGTGAGAGTGAAAGTGGTGAGGATGAAGAGAGAAAAGAGAGTGTTGTCGATGAGAGAGTGAGATGTGATGTTGGCCAGCGAGAAGTTGTTCTGGAAAGATTCAAATGTGGTTGTTAGCGTGAGGGAGTGGCCATCCATTAGTGAGTCATCGAGTGAAGTGGGAGTGTGGTTGGTATTTTTTGTTATCTTCAGCTCCCCTTGCCCACATGTTACTCTTTGTCTCACTTTTAAAGGCAACATGATAGTAGCAATGCCACCTCCCTTTTGTACTGCAAGATAATCGTATGTAAAAAAAAAGTTCTACCATGCCTCCAAAATACCAACTTTTCAACTTTAAATGCCTCACTTCATGACTCCATAATTTATTCGACACTCGACTAAATAACGCAAACTCAGTGCCATTAGAAAGAGCACGTGTGATAGAACAACTTTGTAGTTCAACAAAAATCCAAACAAAGCGTTAAGCACTGAGAAAAATGCATTTGAACTTTGCCATGCGACTGTTCGATGAAAGTCGTAGCAACTTCGGAGCTTCATATCTTTTGTTGCGACGTCTAAAACGACGTAATTCCTGAACAAAACTTGTAGAGGACATGGAAAACTCCAACTTTCATGTTCAGATTTTTTCCATGCGGCGATCGAATCGATGATAAAAACAACCTCGAGCATGCGCACAACAAATGTTTGAGAAGATGCTCTCGTATGCATGGAAAAAGTGCATGTGCCATCTCGCATTTTGGCAACTTCAACCTACCCACTTCGAGGCTTCGTATCTTTTGCTGTGACATCCGAAACGAAACAGTTTCTGAACGAAACTTATAGAGGATATGACGAACTCAAACTTTCATGTTCAGAGTTTTTCCGTGCAGCGATCTAATCGATGATAAAAATAGCCTTGAACATGCGCACAACAACTGTTTGAATATTGCGAACATGATGAATCCTTATTTTCTAGGCTTTAAAACTTTTGATCCGAGTCCCGAATGAATTTCATTCCTTTAACAAAGTTGTAACATGCCGCGAGACGAATAATTTTTTCAGTTGAACATTTTTTAATTCGGAGCCGATAACTAAGATAAAATCGAACCCAAAGTCGTCAATCTGACCACACAGCAAATACTCAAAAATTTCACTAAGTGTCGGGGACTTTGCACACATGATGAATTTATAACTTCCGATCCTCATAACTTTTGATCAGAGTTCCGAACTAATTCGATTCCTTCAGCAAAGTTGTAGATTGCTGTAAAATGAATAAGTTTGATTTTGAACTCAACGCGAAACAACTCTTGGAAACACGTGTAAAATACCTCTGAAGTAGAGCACTTGAACATCTTGAAAAACACTCAATTTTACTAAGTGTGAACTTCAAAAGTCATGAACATTAAACTTCAGAACCTCATAACTCAAAATCTGGGCCTTTTTGGAGAAATCTTCACAAGTACAAACTCGGAGTATGAAATGCGCTCTTTCCAACGATTACCAATTCTTGAAATTTCGACCACAGACGAGCAAGATACGGAGTCGGCAACATGGCTCCATGAACATAAAGTGCTTAAAACATAGAAAAAATTTCTAAGTCCAAGATTACTTAAATTGCAAGAAATCTTGTTTTCACCCGATTCTTCCGACTTTTCTCAACAAACGATCATATTTTCTCAAACGTCGACTTTGACGATAATTTTGACCCAAAATTCCACTCGGTCAAACTTTTACTTTTGTTGACTTTCAGTACGTGCACTCAAATCTCTTTCTTATCCGACTGTTCTTGATTTTCTGATGAATCATATTGATCGATAAGCCATATGCAGATACTTCAAGGCTCACAGAAGGCCATATACTCATTTCGGGCTCAACCAGTTCTTACTCGAAAACCTCAATTAATATCCTCATGATAGGAGATCAGAACTTCAAAACTCCAATTCTCGTGAAATAAACATAAACTTTTGGGTGCACACATCTTGTATATTAACATGGAACTCGAAATATCAGAACCTCAGATATCAAGCTTTCGAGAATCAAACCTCTTCAAAGTTGTGCATCCTCGCTCAATTAGAAAAATTATATCCCATGGTTAATACACAAATGATATGCATGCAATGCACCTATTGATTAAATGCAAGCCAATTATTTGTTAAAAAATGAAGAGGATGAATTTTGGGGTGCAACAGCTGCCCCTATTCAATTTTCTTCAACCACATGATGAGATTGGCGCAAGACTTTCGAACCAACAAGGTAGAAGATGATTGAATACTTAAATGAACCATAAAATTCGCACTCTGAAGGCGAGCGGAGAATTATTATATTTCATATTTTCTGCTTGAACATATACGCTGAGGCAAACGTAAAGAGGGCAAACTTATACCAGTGAACTCGGGCATTCCGCTCATGAGAGAACTTGTATTGCAGCGACTCACCAGGGATGATGAAGAAAGGACACCCATGAAAGAGAAACTTAGTGAGGATGAGAAATAAAGGGGACAAGTTCATAAAAACGAACTCGGACATTCCGCTCACGAGAACCTTTATACTAAAACGAACCATCAAAGATGATGCAGAGATATACAAAGAGGGAAAACTTATACACGCCAAATCGGGCATTCCGCACACGAGAACACTTCCCGAGATGGTAAAGAGAACAAACTGTACCAAGACAAATTTACTGTGGCAATAATACACTTATACCAAAGCGAACTCAAGAAAGAGTACATCTATACCAAGACGAACTCACAAGGAAGAAAACATATATACCAAGACGATATTCAAGAAAGAGGACACTTAAACCAAGGTAAACTCTAAGAAAGAGAACATCTATACCAAGACAAACTCAGAAGGAAGTAAACATCTATACCAAGACAATCTTCAAGAAAGAGTACACTTAAACCAAGGAGAACTCTAAGAAAGAGAACATTTATACCAAGACGAACTCAAAAGGAAGTAAACATATATACCAAGACGATCTTCAAGAATGAGGAAACTTAAACCAAGGCGAACTCTAAGAAAGAGAACATCTATACCAAGACGAACTCAGAAAGAAGTAAACATCTATACCAAGACGAACTTCGAGAAAGAGGACATCTATACCAAGATGAACTTACAAGGAAGAAAACATCTATACCAAGATAATCTTCAAGAAAGAGGACACTTAAACCAAAGCGAACTCTAAGAAAGAGAACATCTATACCAAGACGAACTCAGAAGGAAGTAAACATCTATACCAAGACGAACTTTGAGAAAGAGGACATTTATACCAAGACGAACTCACAAGGAAGAAAACATCTATACCAAGACGATCTTCAAGAAAGAGGACACTTAAACCACAACGAACTCTAAGAAAGAGAACATCTATACCAAGAAGGACTCTAAAAGGAGTATATCTATACAAAGACAAACTCCAATCATAGATCTTCAGGCAAAGGAAAGCTTAAACCAAAGCGAACTTCAAAGATCAAAATGAGTACACTTATACCAAAACAAACTCCAAGAAAGAGAACATCTATACCAAGACGAACTCTAAAAAGAGTATATATATACCAAGACAAACTCACAAGGAAGAAAACATCTGACTGAGGCAGTGTATGCCATAGTAGACTCCATTGGAGAAGAATAGGGTTCCCACAAGACGCTCAGTTCGAAGTGATAATTAGGGAAGCAGAAATCCATTAAGAAAAATTTGAGGGTAAATCACAGAGATTATTTTAATTCTTCTAGATGGATATAATTGGAAAACACTTAAATATGCATGTTTGAAATTTTATGGCGTAATGCTCCCAATCAGTGGAATGCTATGCATTTAGGGTAGATGCAATGTAATGAATGCATGCCTAAACAACTACATGAGAAGTAGTAATATCGATGATCGGCTGCTGAGAAGCCATTAACATCCAAGAGAGAGGTACCACTGGGAAGTGGATTTTGGAGAACACTTGCAAAAATAAATTGCAATTTAAATATGGGAAGCGTTCTTCACTTGGGGCGAGGAGAATTGGACTTCAACCACATCTGACTTCCTGGGGAGAGAGTAGTTACCCTTCATTGAGGATACAAAAAACTGCTTTAGAGAATTATCCTAATTTCACTTGGGAATTTGATAGACTTCATGGGGCATTCCGAAAGAAACTTCGTTGGGGAACACAACATCATGGGGAAATTCGCAAACATCTGCGGGAAACCATTAGCATCTTGAATAAATCAAATGATATTAGACTTCATCGGGGAATCAATCCTCTTGTGGAGATATGAATCTTTCAACCCAAGAATCCACCGGGGATAACATGACAATTTTTTCCCTCCAGGGAATGATGATCTCAAGAGTAAGACCATACTAGAGAGAATGAAGGCAGGACAACCAACTATACAAAGTTTACCCAAAAGCTGATGAGAGTTTGCTCGAATTCCTGGTTCGATGCCACAAAATTGGAATAGAGTGTCTAATATGTCCCAGATGTGCAGCCGTATATGACAGGGAAATGGCAGAGGCATTCGAGAGACCTCCTTTTGCATCGGGCTGGGGGCACCAAGGTATGATGCCTTCGAATCTTGATAATGCTGGCAGAACTATGCTAAGAAGGCCAGATAGTCCTTATCTCAGGGGAGTGAAGAAAGTATCTTTCAAATTACCTGTAGAAATCCCCACTGACAGATGGCTGCAAGTGAAGGTTGACAAGGGGAAAGGGAAGTGACGAAGCTATGACCAAGGTGGCAGGACTGCGATAGCCTACCGAAAACAATTCAATTCAAATAGGAGGGAAGAAATAAGACTGGAAAACTACAAAGGTAAGAATCCAATGTCTCGCTCCCAGTGGCGCAGACACCAGAGAAATAAAAAGGCTGAGAGGGATTCGAAGCCCATGGAGATAGGAGAATCCAACACCAATAACCTAGCATCAGTGACCCAGACTGGGGGCAAACCCCTAGTGTCCAGGAAGCTTTTTTCACCAAAGAAAGAAGCTGGAGAAAATAAGGAACAGAAGGTGGCTGCAAATGAGGAGGAGATGATGACTGATGATTTCGAATCGGAGGGGGAATCCTTCTTTAATGCAAACTACAATGTAGTTTCTGTGTGACCTTGTGAGTACAATCAAGATACAGAAGTTTATGCTGGTGAGGAAACTGATGAGGACGAAATGGCTAGACATAGGCCAGTGTGTTATTATGTGATGAATAATGGGGCAGTCGAAGAAAAAAATGCTTTCTTCGAGAAGCCAGATGAGGGAATGAAGAATCACCTAAAACCCTTGTTCATCAGAGCAAAGGTAGAGCAATATGGTGTGAACAAAGTTCTGGTGGATGGTGGCGCTGCTGTCAATTTGATGCCTCGCTTCATGTTAAAAAGGATAGGCATGCATGACTCAGATATTAGGCCTCACAATATGGTGCTTTCGAATTATGAAGGAAAGGTTGGTCAGACTTTGGGAGTAATACAAGTTGACTTAACAGTTGGTTCTCTCACAAGACCAACAATGTTTATGGTCATTGCTGTGAAGGCAAACTACAATCTGTTGCTTGGTAGGAAATGGATTCATGGCATTGGCGCAATACCTTCCTCAATGCACCAAAGTTTGGTGTTGTGGAGAGATGATGGGATTGTAGAAAACATAGAGGCAGACCAAAGTTATTATATGACAGAAATCAATAACATGGACAAAAGGAACTTCGATCGAAATATGGCCAACATAGGGCCATGTCCCCCTCCTAAAGAATATTTCGAGCCCAATGAAAACGCTTATTATTCTTTGACCCTCCGTCCTAATGGAATCCAGTGGGATAGAGAAATTATGTGGGACGGACAGGAGATTGAAGAGGATGGAGAAGCTTCGACCATACGGCCAACTGGCTGGGGAAGCGGAGATCATTATGACTAAAGCAACTTATTACAAAAAGATTTCGGCCTATTTGGCTGAGAACAAAAGAAAGATGGCTCTCGAGGCCGAAATAAAAAACATGGCTGTCAAAGCTACAGATAAAAAAGAAAAAACAAAAAAAGAAATAGCAAGTCTTTAGGGTGACTACCCACCCCCGCCCTGTGATGGACAAACTTCAAAATTGGTGGATCTAAGGCTAGATGCCATTTATGATCAAGAACCCCTGGGGTTCGAAAAGGATCCAGAGTCAACAAGCGCTAAGATGCTGGCACAAGATCCATTGGAGGAAGTTGATATTGGGGATGGCGTCGAAAGAAGAGTTACGTACATTAGTGCGAAACTCAGTCCCAGTCTAAAAAGCAAGGTGGTCGAAACGCTCAAACAAAACAGAGATTGCTTCGCTTGGGACTACGATGAGATGCCTGGTTTAAAGAGGGAACTGGTGGAACATAGGCTTCCAATTAAGGATGGCAAGAAGCCCATCAAACAAATGCCTAGACGGTTCGCCCCAGCAATCCTCTCAAAAATAAAGGCAGAGGTCGAACGGCTCCTTCGATGCAAGTTTATAAGGACCATAAGGTACGTAGAATGGCTTGCTAATATAGTACCCGTTATTAAGAAAAATGGTTCTTTACGAATTTGCATAGATTTTAGGTATTTAAATACCGCAACACCTAAAGATGAATATCCCATGCCTATAGCAGAAATGCTGATTGATTCTACTACGGGTTTCAAATACCTGAGTATGTTAGATGGATATTCTGGGTATAACCAGATTCTCATTGCTGAAGATGATGTTCCCAAAACTGCTTTTAGATGTCCAGGCGCCTTAGGCACTTCTGAATGGGTGGTGATGCCCTTTGGACTAAAAAATGCTGGGGCAACATATCAGAGGGTGATGAATACTATTTTCCATGATTTCATCGAATCATTTATGCAGATTTACATAGATGACATAGTAGTAAAATCTATATCTGATGAGGATCATTTGAATCACCTCTGCCAATCATTCGAAAGAATGAGAAAACATGGCTTAAAAATGAATCCTCTAAAGTGTGCTTTCTTTGTGCAGGCTGGGGATTTCCTAGGCTTTATGGTCCATAAGAAGGGATCGAAATTAACCTGAACAAGACGAAGGCTATTATGGAGACAAAACCTCCATCAACAAAGGAGTTGCAATCCCTCTTAGGTAAGATCAATTTTTTACGAAGATTCATATCTAACCTGAGTGGGCAAACTCAAGCATTCTCTCCACTCCTTCGTCTCAATCAAGGGAATTTCGAATGGAAGGCACAGCATCAGGAAGCGTTCGAGAAGATCAAGGACTATTTGATGCATCCTCCCATACTTGCACCTCCCTCTAAGGATAAGCCTATGAGATTGTATATCTCTGCCTCTAATGTAACTATAGGTAGTATGTTGGCCCAAGAAGACAATGATGGCGTCGAAAGAGCCGTCTATTATCTTAGTAGGGTCTTAAATAAAGCAGAGACTAGGTATAGTAGTATAGAGAAACTATGTCTCTGTCTGTATTTTTCTTGTACAAAACTTAAGTATTATATTAAACTAGTTGATGTTTATGTTTCATCTCATTTTGATGTCATTAAACACATTCTTTCAAAGCCAATCATGCACAGCAGAATTGGCAAATGGGCCTTAGCGCTCACTGAGTATAATTTAGCCTTCAAGCCTTTAAAGGCCATGAAAGGACAAATAGTCTCAGACTTCATAGTGGATCACTCTGTGAGTACGGACTTCACGTTAAACTATGTTGAGATCCAGCCATGGAGGTTATCCTTTGATGGCTCAACGCATAAAAACGGAAGTGGGGTTGGAGTACTTATAATTTCTCCTGAAAGAATTCCAACAAAATTCAAGTACAAGTTAGAAGGTCCTCCCTGTTTGAACAACGAAGCTGAGTATGAAGCATTAATTGTTGGACTTGAAGCTTTGTTGGAATTGGGGGTGTTGTACCCCAAAATTTACCCTCTTCTTTTCCGCGTTTCTCTGGCTTATAATTCCATTGCATAACAAATACATGTAGTAGCATGCATAGCATTCGTCATAAGGAGTATCAGGTTCCAAGTATTCCGAATGGCACCCAAAGAGAGTTTACTTCCCAATAAAATGGATTTTGGGTTTCGGCGCATTTTGGACACTCCAGAAGGCGTATCTCTCATCTCCTTGGGTATTTTCTATTGATTTTCGACTGGTATTTACCTCTCGTTATTATCTATGATTTTCGTTTGAAGGCCGAGAACGGATTTTGTGAAGAAGGCTCTCAAGGGAGTCATTTTCCCCAGCAGATTAAGTTGATTTTAGTGCTGAACCGTGCGTTTTGGCTCACCGAAAAGGCTTTATTTCCTAGCTGGAAGCTCAGAATTGAGCGGGACCGATTTCTAAAATTCTATATCAAAGTCCTCTACAACTCTCATTTGCAACTCGGGAGATGATTCCCCACCGATCAGTACCAGAATTTTTATCCTCTGAGGGTGATTTTGAGCTGAACTGAGCAATTTTCATCTGATACGCGAAGTTCGAAAAATCATATCTCGCTTGATCTTCATCGAAACGGGATGGGATCAGTGCCAAAAGTTCACAAATCCTATTAGCTTCGAATGTCCCAGAGATACGCATGTGCAAATTTCGATCAGAAGATCCTCGTCCGAGGCATTTTCCCCATAGAGCGCGAACGAAATTCTGCATGTGTCAGTGGTCCAAAACTTATGCTGAAACTTCAAAAATTTCTATTTCCTCGACCATTCATCGGATCAAGTCGGGGTTTTAATTCACGGACACTTTTCGTTTACATTCCGACTCTGAATTCCACACGGATTTGGCTGTTTTGGATTAATTACGAAAATTATTCGGATAATCATAATTAGCTTGTTGATTATGGATCCAAAGCTATAAATAGATTTTCCTCTTCACAAATCAAGGGGAACACACTCATTTGCTTAATTTTCCACTACCACACACACTCCAATTCTCTCAAATTCCAAAGCACAAAAACTCAAAAAGTTCAAATTCCAACTTTCCCTCCAAGCAACCACCACAGGTCGCCATCGGACCTCTGTTCACCACCGACTTCATTCACAGACCGCGCTAAGCGCGACCTGCGATTTCAAATTTCTTCTCTTCGCAGAACATCCTATTCCAATCAAGATCTTCCTCTGCTTCTTCTGCATGCATTTGACATGGAAGGATCGAATTCCTCTTGATTTTCTTCTCAATTTCAAGATTTAAGGATTTCTCTTCTTCTTCCTTAATTCTCCATTGAAATTCAAGCTTTACTTCAAGGATTCAAGCTTAATTCTGAAGATTATCAACAATTCCTCATTGATTTGGTATTTTCTTTGAAGAGCACAAGGAATTCCTCTTCAATTTGACTCAAACTTCAAGTGCAAGTAAGTGTTAGGTTCAAATAAGTACTTATTTTAAGCTGTTTTTGACTTTCAGCTTTTCTTGAAATTGAATACTGAAATTACATGCAAATTCAATGTAGGTTCTAATTCTAGAACTTGTACTCATGAATTTCTTGATTTGAATTGAGTTTTGTCGCCTTATTCGTGTCGGAGTGAGGATTTCTTTGTGGATAGCATGCATATACACTTGTGCATTTATTTTCCCCTTGCATATAGGACATAAACTCATACATTTTGCATCATCTATCGCATGTTCATGCATTGGTGAGTATTTAGCTTGATCAATTTCATTGATTCATGGTGATTTGAAGCATAACTTGCATTCAACATGTAGATATCCAAGCATTTAGTGCATTGTGCATGAACTTGTTGCATGTGCACTCCAAATGTTTGTGTCAATGCTTGACTTAGATTCTTTGAAAGAAAACCTCAAAATGTCATGGCTAGCTTGCATCATCACGCATATGAACATTGGAATTATCATTTTGATTTGCATTCCTTGCATGTTCATGCATTTAACTTGTCATATGAACATTGGAATTATCATTTTGAGTTGCATTCCTTGCATGTTCATGCATTTAACTTGTCATATGAACATTGGAATTATCATTTTGAGTTGCATTCCTCACATGTTCATGCATCTTTACATGTATATGAACATTGGTTTTATCGATTCGATTTGCATTCCTCACATGTTCATGCATCTTTACATGTATATGAACATTGGTTTTATCGATTCGATTTGCATTCCTCACATGTTCATGCATCTTTACATGTATATGAACATTGGTTTTATCGATTCGATTTGCATTCCTCACATGTTCATGCATCTTTACATGTATATGAACATTGGTTTTATCGATTCGATTTGCATTCCTCACATGTTCATGCATCTTTACATGTATATGAACATTGGTTTTATCGATTCGATTTGCATTCCTCACATGTTCATGCATCTTCACATGTATATGAATATTGGTTTTATCGATTCGATTTGCATTCCTCACATGTTCATGCATCTTTACATGTATGTGAACTTTGGTTTTATCGGTCGATTTGCATTCCATGCACACTCGTTTAGCTCTCGTTTGTTGCTGGATTATGGCCTAACAATAGGGATCAAATTCTGGCATGGAAACATCACAAACAGGTGGTTCGGGTCAAAAATAATTTTTTTTGCAGGTTGTAGGTCGCGCTTAGCTCGGTCCAGCGCGCTAAGCGCCAAATGTTCTGACTTTTTATGTTGCAGGTCGCGCTTAGCGCGGTATACCGGGCTTAGCGCGGTCCTCTGGTTCATTTTTCCTATTTTTCTCGATTCTGATGGTGAACAGTAGTCACCCTAGCTATGCTTGGCTGCTGTTTGTACTCCATTTCATGCAGGGCATGCGTCGCATGTACTTGCGACTTGTTTCTCCGATACTCGCATATTTTTCTTCTACTTGCTTTTTGGGTCTAACTCTCTTCTTGCAGGTGTTGTGGACTCGTACACCCACGTGTGCGGTGTTTTTGCTCTGTGTTTGCTTGTTCTAACCTCGTTCTTGCATGCATTGTTACTTCGGATGCATACCGACACGTATTCCGCTTGTTTTAGTGCTTTGAACAATTCTCACCGGTTTACTCTTATTGCATGGCTGCAGTACTTGAAGTTTTCCGGAGTAATTCTATCGCTTGCAGTGCTCTTCGAATTTTATATCCGTTCGGTAGTTTCTACACCGTTTATCGCATTCTCTTATAGTTTTCCTAGATATCATGAGAAGTAGGGCTTTACAACTTTCTTTTGCCATGAGAAGTAGGATTAGAGATGCATGATGGGGCTTCCGTAGTTGGAGCATGTTCAGGAACCCCTTTGGTTTATTTAAAGACCCGTTTAGGGCAATTCTACTTGTGAAGTGTGTTTGCTTCTTGCAGGTTCCCTTGGTTAGGTTTGGTTCTTTAGCCTAGACATTAGGATCCACATCCTTTGCATGTCAACGTAGGTAGAGATTCCCTTGCATCCTAAACCATAGGTCCAACCTTGCTTTGCTAGCTTCTTTTGCATATTGCATGTAATAAAACTAAAGCTTTCTTTCTTTTTCCTTTGAAAACAAAACACTTAATAATGGCTTAAATTCCTTTCTCAAGGCAAAAAACAACCAACCAACACCAACTCTTTTCGCCTTTTGTTCTCTTTCTTTTGTGTTTAAAACCTTTTTCATAAGTAAAAAACACAAAACCCACCAAAACAAGTGAGCCAAACTACGGCGCTCTGACTTTCCCATTGCATGCGGGAATACGTAGGCATCTTGTCACGGGGCTCGATCGAGCAAACTTTGTAAATACTTCCTTCTTTTCCCCGTGGTTTCTTATTTTCTCCTTTCTTTTGCATGCATGATTAACGATTAAGCATAGATATAACACACCCTCTAGATAGAATTAGAAAGTGGATACCGTAGAGTACTACGGTTGTGTGGGGTGCTAATCCCTTCCTCTCGCGTAACTAACTCCCTTACCTAGATTCTCTCGATTTCACGGTCATAGGACCACGATTTCTCCCCTCAGGTTTACTCGATGTTTTCCTTTCTCCCTCGTGAGATAAAAGAAGTTCGATGGCGACTCTATTTGATACCAGTTATCATGTCGGAGGTTCCGCCGGTGTTTTCAGGGGGCAACCAGAGTCGAAATTAGAGGAGACTCAGAGCTGGTCATCAAACAAATAACCAAAGAATACAAGTGTATAAAAGAAAATTTGATCATGTACTTTGTTATTGCTAATAGATTGCTCAAGAAGTTTGAGTATGTGGACATCAAACATATTCCTAGAAATGATAATCAGGAGGCAAATGACTTGGCTCAAATAGCCTCAGGATATAAGACATCCAAAGAAAAACTCCAATACCTCATAGAAACAAGAGGTAGAATAATGGCTACCAAGTTGTCACCGTTGGACTTGGAAAATTCGAAACTTGGCTATGCAAATCAGAAAGAATTCGAAGTGCTAAGTATAGATACTTTGGCAGATGCGGATTGGCGAAGTCCCATAATAAATTACTTGAAAGAACCTTCAATAAGTACGGAGAAAAAGATCAAATATAGAGCATTGTCTTATGTGCTAATAGGAAATGAACTTTTCAAGAAAAGTCTAGAAGGAATCTTACTCAAATGTTTAGGAGAAAACGAAGCGTATTTAGCATTGTCCAGTGTGCACAGTGGGGCGTGTGGGGCACATCACGCAGGTCACAAAATGAAATGGTTGTTGTTTCGATATGGCATGTATTGGCCCACTATGCTTAAAGACTGCATAGAATTTGCTAAAGGATGTGAGGAATGCCAAGTTCATGCAGGTATTCAACATGCTCCTGCAAGTGAGCTACATTCAATTGTTAAGCCTTGGCCTTTTAGAGGATGGGCATTAGATCTAATTGGTGAAATACGACCAACATCATCCAAAGGACAGAAATATATCCTTGTGGGTATAGATTATTTTACAAAATGGGTCGAAGCAATTCCTCTAGTAAACGTTGATCAAGAGGCTATTATAGAATTTATCCAGAAGCAAATAATTTACAGGTTTGGAATACCAGAAAGTATTACAACAGACCAAGGTTCAGTTTTCACAGGGCGAAAAAAGCAAGAGTTCGCACAAGAAATTGGATTTAAGTTGCTCACATCAACGCCTTATTATGCTCAAGCAAATGGTCAAGTAGAAGCAACCAATAAGGTTATAATAGGATTGATAAAGAAACATGTAGGGCGAAAGCCAAAGAATTGACACAAAACTCTGGACCAAGCTTTATGGGCGTGTCGAACATCTCCTAAGGAAGCAACAAATACTACTCCATTTCGACTTACATTTGGACACGATGCAGTACTGCCAATCGAAATACATTTACAGTAAGTTAGAATCCAAAGACAAAATGAGATACCGGCTGACCAATATTGGGAAATGATGATGAATGAATTAGTAGATGTAGATGAAGCCATGCTACATGCTTTAGAGATTATGAGAAGACAAAAAGAAAGAGTAGCCAGAGCATATAGCAAAAGAGTTAAAAGTAAGTTGTTCTCAATTAATGATCTGGTATGGAAAGTTATATTACCTATGGATAAAAAGAATAAATTCTTAGGCAAATGGTCACCCCATTGGGAGGGACCCTTTCGTGTTTTGAAAACGTTTTCAAATAATGCTTATGAAATAGAGGAATTAGCAGAAGATAGAATAATCTTGAAGGTAAATGGGAAATACTTAACTGCCAAAATGGCTGTGTTCAAGTTACAAAAGTACATAGTAAATATCCTTAACAATAAAAAGCATTAAAGGAATACATTCGAAAAATCAGAAAGGAGCGTTTCGTCTCAACTTAGCAAACTTGCTTTTACATAAGTTGGTCTTGCATTGGGTAGCATTTCTGACGCTTTCGAGCCCTTTGATCTCCTCGTTTATGCGTTCAGCTACCTCCATTTGCTGAAGACTTTGTGATACCATAGTTTCAAGCTCGTTTTCATCAACAGGCTTCAGGGCTGCCTGCTCACTTCGAGCACCCTCAATTTTCTTTTGGAGTTCTTCAATCTGGGACTCGCAGAACAAGATTGATTGAGCCAAAACATCATGCTTGTCTTTGGTTTGGATTTTAGCACGTTCCAATACTTCTGCTTCTTCAGAAAGTTTCGAAGTTTGGTCATAAGCTTTAGACAAAGCCTCTTGTTTGGTTCGAATCTTGGCATCAGTATCATTTTCCCTAATATATTCACTGCTAACCTCATTGAGCAAGATTTGCAGATCATATATAGTTTCGCTTACTTCAGATGGGCAGATGCTGAGATCGATCTGAGAGAGCAACTTCTTCATAGAATAATAGGCTGCAACGTCTTCTTTTAGAATGGTAAAAATATCAGCCTCAAGAATAGTTTTGTTAACTTGTTGGAGAAGTTGGTCAACAGAAGTAAGAGGGGCATTATCCTTCGTTTGGCTCGAATCTTCAGATTGATTTTTTCCAGAAGAAGAATCCCGTTGAGCTAGCATTAATTTGATGTATTTCAAGGGATTGCTCCTCTTCAGTTCCACTTTCTGCTCTCCAATTAAAGATGGAGGATCTTGGTTTCTTGTGGAAGGGATTCCAGCAGGAACGGGAATCTCCACTTCCTCTTGAATTACTTCATCTTCTTCACCATCTGTGAAATAGCGGCTCACGATATGCGTTTCATTTTCCTCCTCAGATTGGTTGGCAAAGTGCTCCCTTCTGGGGGAAGAGTCACTAGGAATTTCGATCACAGAAGTTTTGAACGCTGTGTTTGGTTCGCCAGTTATAGGGTCCTTTGTTAAAGGAGGTGAAGTTGCTTGTTGGTCTAAGGTCTCAACAGTCTCTACAGAAGTAGCAGCAGTAGATGGACCCTTATTTAGAACGGCCTCGTTAAAACCCTCTGGTAGAGGAGAGGCTACAGGTTTTGGAGCTTGGCTCTGAAGGGCAGGAGGATCAGAGGGAGCGAAAGGGACACTCTGCGCAGAAACGAAGGGTTAGCATAAAAGAAGTTCACATGGATGTAATCTTGAAAAGCATTATGTAAGATTTACCTTTTGTTCGTCAGAAGTTGCATTGCTACCAATGCGTTCCAAAATCAAAGACTGAGACTTCGAAGGTCCTTTGGACTTAAGTTTGGGAGCAGTTGCATTTATTTCTCTTCCGGATGGATTGGCGAGTTGAGAGCCTTCGCCAGACTTCTTGGCTTTCTTTTTCTTCTTTCGTTTAAGAGGAGAAATATCTTCACTCTTTTCTGATTCGTTCTCAGAGTGGTCACCATCGCGTCTTCGTTTCTTAGGAGACTTGGGAGGTAATCCACCCATTTGGAAAAATGGAAAGAAATGATTAGTCAATTAAAAGAGTAATTTCGACAACGAAAAAGGGGTGAGTAAAGTATTACCTTTTTCTTTTTTGGGCAGTCATTTTCTTGCTCAGGAGGAGGATGTTCAGTTGTGGTCGTTGGCGCTTGTTGTACCCCAAAATTCGCCCGCTTCATTTTGTTAATAAATAGTTGGCTTACACTTAATCAATAGGTGCATTTATACATATCATTCATTCATTAGCCATGGGTTCCATATTTTCCAATCGTATGAACTCGTACAATTCTGAAGAAGAGGTTTGGTCTCGATATACAAGATGTGTGCATCTAGAAGCTTCTGATTATCTCTTAAGGATCAAGGTTTCGGAGTTCTGATTGCCTATCAGGTGGATATTAATTACAGTTTCGAGCTACAGTGTGTTGTGGTCGAATATTTGAGCCTAAATTGACTATATGGTCTTCTGTGAGTCTTGAAGTATCTGCATATGGCTTATCAATCCGTGCGATTCATCAGAAAATCAAGAACGGTCAGATAAAATGACATTAGAATGTGCGTATTGAAAAGTCAACAAAAGTGAAAGTTTGACCGAGTGGAATTTCGGGTCAAAATTATGGTCAAAAGTCGACATTTGAGAAAATGCGATCATTTGTTGAGAAAAATTGGAAGAATTGGGTGAAAATGAGGTTTCTTGCATTTTAAGTAATCTTGGACTTTGAAAAATGTTCTAAGTTTTAAGCGCTTTGTGTTCGCGGAGCCACGTTGTCGATTCTGTATTTTGCTCGTCTGTGTTCGAAATTTCACGAATGAGTAATCATTGGAAAAAGCGTATTTTGCACTCCGAATTTGTCCTCGTGAAGATTTTTCCAGAAATGCCCGAATTTCGAGTTATAAAGCTTCGAAGTTTGAAGTTCACAACTTTGGAAGTTTTACACTTAGTGAAAATTTTGAGTGTTTTTAACATGTTCGAGTACTTGACTTCGGAAACATTTTATACATGTTTCGAGGCGTCGATTCGAGTTGAGTTCAAAATCAAGGTTGTTTATTTAGCGGCAATCTACAACTTTGCTGAAGAAATCGAATCCATTCGAGAATCGGATCAAAAATTACGGAGCTCGGAAGTTACGGGTTATCATTTCTCAAAAATTTAACACTTTGAAATATTTTGAAGTGTTTGTTTATATGCTCAAGCTGACAGTTTCAGGTTCGACTTTATCATAGTTATTGGCTCCGATTAAAAAATGTTCAACTGCAAAGTTGTTCATCGCACAGAAATCTACAACTTTGTTGAAGGAATCGAATTCATTCGGGACTCGGATCGAAAATTACAAAGCCTGGAAAATAAGGATTCATCATGTTTGCGATATTCGAATGGTTGTTGTGCGCATGTTCGGGGCTGTTTTTATCATCGATTCGATCGCCGCACGGAGAAACTCTGAACATGAAAGTTGGAGTTTGCCATGTCCTCTACAAGTTTTGTTCTCGAACTTTTTCGTTTCGGATGTCGGAGCAAAAGATATTGGGCGCCGTAAGTGACAGTTTGAAATTGCCAAAATGCAAGATGACACACATTTTTTGCCATGCATACGGAAGCATTTTATCGAACAGTTTTTGTGCACAGGTTTGAGGATGTTTTCTCGTCGATTCGATCACCGCATGAAAAAACTCTGAACATAAAAGTTGGAGTATGTCATGTACTCTATAGGTTTCGTTTAGAAATTATTTTGTTTCGGACGTCGGAGCGAAAAATATGAAGCGTCGTAGTTGACAGTTTGAAGTTTGAAAATTGTTAGATGTCATGCGCAAAACTTGCCCAGCCAAGCCAGGACTTTCATCGAACAGTGGCGGGAGAAAGTTCAAACACTTTCTTTTCAGTGAATAAGGCTTTGTTTGAATTTGCAATGAACTACAAAGTCGTTCTATCACATGTGCTCTTTCTGATGGTGTCGGGTTTACATCATTTGGTCGAGTATCGAAAGAGTTACTAGGTTGCAAAGTAGTGCATTTGTTTTGAGTAAATGGTCGGCCATATTGAGGAAATACCACGACGATGTGATCAGTGGTGATGCCACAACTTCGAGGCTATTTTCGGGCATGCTACGTGTCTCGATTTGAGAAGTTTTTAACATGAAAGTTTCTAAGAGAAATGGGATCTCTAATTTTGGTCTTAGAATCGTGGTTCGAAAAAGTTTATAATTCGAGTTCTTGAGTTATTGATAGGATCACATGAATATGAGTGAGTGAAGAAATATCGTTATGGCAAGCAATTGTTTTTGTTCCAGCAGGCATCCGTAGTTAAGCATGCATCATGGGTCATTGAAAAAAAAGGAGAATGTAAAAAAACTAACAGAACGGAACCATACACACACACTCTCTTTTCTCATTGATAACAGTTACAAGACTCACTCCTCACATCCGGTTGACTCTGATTCTTCTTCTCTTATTCGTTCCCATATTATAACAAACAGAAAACAGAAAAGACTCCAATTTTTCGATCTGTAACTAATAGTGGCTCTCTCTTCTTGATCCACGGGACCCTTCTCTTCTTCCTCATTCATTCTCCATCAGGTGCTCTCATCCACACCATCTTCTCACTGCATCTCCCTCTCTCACCCATGATACATCACCCTTTCTTCTTCTTTCCTTCCACTGTAACAGCCATCACGAACCTTTTCCTCCTTTCTCCTCTGCCATAACTGCCACAGAAACCATAACTCCCTCTAACAATCAACTTAATCATGCTTTCAATTTCTCTGCAACCTTCTTCTTTCATTCGTTCATCATCTTCATACACCTCTTTCCCTTTTCATTCTTGAATATAAAAAGTGTTGTAACAGGAAAAAGACGATTACGAATCAAAGATGGTTGCGAGCTATGAACTTCAGATCTAAGTTTTCTCTTTGCCTCCCTCACCATCGCATCTCAAAATTCACGGAATCTCTGAGCTTTCTGTGAAATCCTAGAAGTCATTTTCTTCTTATATTCAAGGAGCAGCCGCTGCAAGTTCGTGAAATGGCCTTGAAAGCGTGAGCAGTGTTCGGTGTTTCTCGGAAGCCATCGTCAAGAACAAGATTTCTTTGAGCTGAATCCATTTGATGAGTACTTGATGCATTCCTGTTCGTCTCCGTAGCAAGAAGAAGTTCAGACCGATACTATCATCAGTTGAAACAAGCATATAGATTCATGACCGCGTTCAAGTTTCGAGCAAACCCTGAGCTTATCTCTCAAAGATTGGAATCATCTATTACCGATCTCAAAGTCCAAGAGGTTGCAGAATTATCTGAAGGCTCTTCCAAATCTCACGCAAGCCTCAACATTTTTATGACAAGATCTCTTGAGGTTCGGATGAGTTTTAGTAAAAATGAGGATCGAATTTGAAATCAAGTCAGGTAGGGTGTTCGCTCGAATTCCCGAGGAGATTCTGCTCTGATCGCCGCTGTGAATGGCGCTTCCTTTCGCCAAGGAAGACGAGTATTTCTGGCAACGTGTATTTTTGTTTTGCATGAACCCTTGACGTGTCAAGCATCCACTGGTCCAGGTTTCTTTTTATTATTTATTGGCATCATCTATTGTTTTTATTTTATTTTATATGATACTTAAAAAATGTGTCCAATTGATAAGAAGTGATGAAAAATAACGTGACATGGTGACAGGTTATTGTAAAAATCTGAATGATAAATAATAATAATAATGGTGTTTGGACAAAAATGGAGCAAAAAGACTTAATGTAGAATCGGACTGGACTTAGCATTTTACTATCTCACACCCCCTACGTTTCAGGCCCAGGCGCCATTATAACTAAACTTAGTTCAATCAGAACATTCAGCTTTACACCCCCCTGTTCCATGCTTCACAATTTCAATACATTCTCAAATTGCTCCTGATTTCGATTCGATTGAATTATAAAAAATACATAAAAAGTAGTTTCTGACATTTTAGGATCTTAGAATATTTTTGATATTTTTTGTGAATTTTTTGCAATTAATTTCTTTTAATTTTTAATCAATTTTCGATAATATGTTCAAAAGCATGTTTTTCCTTTGTCGTTTGAATTGACTAGTTGTAGGAATATAATACCATGTGTTTCTTAGAAACTTTAGGATGTTTTTATACCATTTAATTGTAGTTAAATGTATGCCTTATCTTAGAATTGTGAGTAGAATTTCAAAGCTAACTTTTAATGGTTTGATTCTTAGGAACTAGTTTGATAATTGTATAGTTTTTCTAGCTTCCTTTCGCATGTTTAGTTTGTGGTTTTCTCTCTATTTGTTTAGATGTTTAGGAAAGCTTTAGAGAATGTAGTTGCTGCCATCTATTAAGAATTTACCTCTCATGCTTTGTTTTCTTTGTAAATAATGCATTTTAAGTCATTTTAGTGTAGATTTTTTATTTCTAACTATTCTAGGTCTCTAACTATGTTTAGCATTGCATTTGAGAACTATTGTGATAGACTTAGCTCGATTTTGATATCACTCATGAGTTATTTTGCATTATGTGTGTGTTTGTGCCCGGTTTTCCATTCTTATGTTGCTATACGCCTTTACATTTCATTTCTCCATCTTTGGATCATATTTTGACATGTGATGTGAATATGCAATTATATTCCCGCTTCCTTGTTATTTTTGACATATTTGTTGACTTGTGCAAGGTACATTGAGGATGTTTTGGTTAGGTACCTAATTTTGGTACACTAACATGCCACTTTTCCCGTGGTTCTGTTTGCGTTTTATACGCGTTTTGCTTTGTGTTTTCTCACATTACGAGAAACACATATTCTGTTGTTTTGTTTGGATATGTACCTTTGTACAGGTGTTCCGATTGTTATGAGGACTTGTTTGCTACACACACGCACATGTTGCACGATATCACCTTGTGGATTATATTGATCGAGCTGCTTCTTATTATTGCTTTGTTGATGGAAGTTTACTCGAAGTTTTCCGGAGTATTTCTTAGCTCGCAGTGCTCTTCGGATTTTATTACCCGTTTGGTATTTATTTTACTTTGTTTTCCGCATTTCTTTACTACTTTTCTAGAGAGCATGAGAAGTAGGGTTTTACCGCTTTCCTTGCCATGAGAAGTAGGAATATAGATGTATGAAGGGGCTTCTGTAGTTGGAGCATGTTCAGGAACCCCTCTGGTTTATTTAAAGACCCATTTAGGGCGCTTCTATTTGCTAATTGTGTTTGGTTTGTTTAAAATCCTCCATCTGCATAGGGAGGTAATTCTTAGTAAGTGTTTATATTTGTGCTTGCATAGGTCAAGAGTGGTTAGGACACCCGACGTGGCACCACCAAGCAAAGTCCCGCTTTTTATATTTCCTGCTATCGAGTCATGATGATATGATGGGCAAGCGAAAAGGGTCTGCAATCGACCCCTACATAGTTCTAGTCCGTGTCAGCTCAGCACACACGAATTGTGTTGCTTCCTTTATCGAGTCAATAATAAAAAAGTGACAAGAGTTCCCTACTCTAACTCTCCACGCTTTCCTGGGGTTCACATTTATTGCAGAGCTCGCATCATTTGCTCTTCACACTTGACAATTCATGTCATGCGGTGATACTATTCACAGGAATCGGATGTGTCGGCTCCTAGTTGACTCACGGTATGCTCGTTACTGTTCGAGGCTATGGGACTTCCTCCTTTTCATGCGCTTGTGTGCCATTTGTTTGTTTGCATTGCATTGTTTGTGTGCTTCTGCCAAAGCACTTGTTTGCTTCATCCCTTTTTGTCGTCTTTGATTCTACTTTAGGTAGCGAATCGAGATAGACATAGATTTAGGTTGTAAACCATTTGCATGTTCCCTTAGGATTCTCTTGAATCTACTTTAGGTAGTGATTCGAGTTAGACCTTAGGTTTTAATCCATGCATGATAACATTAGGGATAAAGTTAGATAGTTTCCCTTGTTTGTTTTCTAGTTTCTTTTGCATCCATGCATGTAATAAAATTAAAACTTGTTTTCTTTTTCTTTTGCAAATCAAAACACTTAATAATGGTTCAAACTCTTTTTTCAAAGGTAAAAACAACCAACCAATGCAAACTCCTTTTTGCCTACGGGTTTTCTTTTATGTTTAAAACTTTTTCATAAGTAAGAAACACATAACCCATCAAAACATATGAGCCGAACTACGGCGCTCTGACTTTCCCATTGCACGAGGGAATATGTAGGCATCTTGTCACGGGGCTCGATCGAGCAAACTTTGTAAATACTTCCTTCTTTTCCCCGTGTTTTCTTTATTTTATTTTCTTTCACATGCATTCTCTTTTAGCATACAGATATAACAATTAAGCAGTAAATAGATATAAAAACACACCCATTAAATAGAAAATAGAAGTGGATACCATAGAGTACTACGGACGTGTGGGGTGCTAATACCTTCCCTTCGCATAATAGATTCCCTTACCCTATCTCTCGGTCGCAAGACCGTGTCTTATCCCTTTCAGGTTTTCGCGATGCATTCACCTTTCTCGTTTTGTGAGATAAAACACGTTCGATGGCGACTTCAATGATATAGTTATCAGATGATGTTCAGCCGGTTGTTTCAGCACTTTCGAAATAGAGGTTGAGCTTGCCTTAGGGATGATTTTATCCTTCTTCAACGTTTTTAGATCAACAGCTGAAAAGAGTATGAGACAGTCAAGGTTAAAACGAAGTTTAAAAAGAATAAGGGAACTTCGAATTTCTTTAGTTCCGCACCTTCGCAGTTTCGAGACGTGATAGACATGGCTGACAAGTCATAGCGAAGGTGCCCCCTGAAATTGTCTAAATCACATTTAGCCCACATTACCCTTTGGGCAGGTTTTTTGGCATCATTTTCATATCTATGAAAAATGTTCCCACACACAAACCACCAGGGATATGGGGGGAAAAAGGCCAAAGCCAACTCTGAAGTAGGTAGGTTGGGAAATTTTGGTGGTTGATGTTTAAAAGCCCACCAATACCTATCTTCAGGTTTTACATAAGGAGGAAATCGAATTTTCGAAAGTTGTTTTTCAAATTTTTCTTTCAAAGTTCTTGCTGCTTCGCAAACGGTTCGATGTATATCCATGGGATTATAGACAATTTTGAAATATTTTTGGAAGGCTCGAATTTCCTTGACATGAGTAAATCTACCTTTTTTGACATGCTCCTGCACAAGGGAAAAAGCTGCCGTCAATTGTTGTTGGATTTGTAGGGTGTTGAACATATCATTCGAGTAATAAGCCGTCCACCAAGTATAAAAATCTTTCGTCATATAAAAAGAAGGATTAAAAAAGATATATGAAAAATCAGCGAAACCAGCATAATGTTTCTGTCGAGTCTCAACTTCCTTGAAGGAGTAAGGTACCCCTGCTATACATATCTCCCTTTTCTTATTAAAGAGAGGTTCAGGTAGAATTTGGCATAGTTTAAATTGACGGGCTACGAAATTTGGCTGATAAGCGAGGATGCACACTTGGCTCTTCACAGGCGCGATCCTAGAGATGATAAGCTTGGGGTTCAAAAAGGCACACCAAATATCCCTCATTACTTCCTCTTCTATAGCTTATTCAAGGGGCATGGTGAACCAAGTTGGACCACAACTTCGATTGGCAAAAGGGGCCATTGAAGGGTCGAACCTGTGCCTTTTGGAGAAGATCATCATATAATTAACAAAACACGTCTTGAAATTTTCTCTTTCATCATTTGGGGTAAGTTTTAACAACCTAGTACCCTCAATGCTTCGGTTTACAACATCGGAATGCTCTTCATTGATTACCCCAAAGGTTGAAAGAGATGATTCGAAAGTAGCATTCAACCAAAGTTGTAGTAGCCAAAAGGGGCCAGCGAGGAGCAGATTAGTGCCAACTTCATAAGTTTTTCAGTTTCGAAACTGTAGCACCTATGCTTTCATATAGACTTGTTAGCGGTAACTCACTGATACACACCCTTCGACCATGGTGGAGCTGATTCGCAAGGGTGATGAACCTGCTAGCAACTTGTAGGGACTTACTACAGAAGACATATTTCGATAACCACAGAGCCAGGAAGGCTATATGTTCGACATCAGAAACTTCCTCTTTAGTAGAGTGGTAGAAATTGATGTATTTCGAAAAGCTGGCATTCTTGACATCGAAATCAATGAGGTTATCTGCATCCTCATTTGGATCAAAAGTTTCTCCAATAGGGGAGAGTCTGGTGATAGCAGCAATATCAAAGAATGTAGGTGTCAACATTCCACAGGGGAGGTGGAAAGTGTTATAAGTGTTGTCCCAAAAGTACAGGGAGGCTAGCAAGAAGGGTTGGCTATAACTGAATCCTAATTTTGACATTCGAGTAAGATTCAAAATGCCTATACTTTCCCATTCCTGGGATTTCTTATTTTCAACTTTTGAAAGCCAATCTTGATACAGTTGATCTGATGAGGGACAAGAACGAAAGGGCTTAAAGTTCCCAGTGACATAGTCCATATTAAAAGCTTCCCTCATAAGTTTTGACGGTTCTGTTTCACAGGGTTTTTCTTTTAGGGTTTTTGAAAGCTTAACAACCGATTCATCTTGTTTAAATTTCAGAGGGATAGATTTATTGACAATAGGTTTGGTTTCGGAATAAACGGGAAAAAATCCCTTTGTCTTTTCCAGACGTTTCGTAGAAATTAAAGGACCCATAACCCCTAGGGTTTTATCAAGAACATTAGTGGGAATGGTTACTTGGGAAGCATAGATAGCCTTTTGTTCTTGAGTGATTTTGGGAGTTGTTATGAACTTCTGATTATCGAGATTGATGACCTTGCTTACTGGTCTGAGACTGGAAGAAGAAGCTTGCTTGGATTTCCCAAACTTCTTGGATGAAGGAGATGGCGCTGAAGGAGAAGACATTGTAGAGATCAAAGTTTTTCTGAAAACAAGAAATATGGGTTATTTGAAGATTGAGAGAGTTTGGAAAAGTTTGGACTTTAGAAGATGAAGTGCTTTTATATCATTCCTCAGCGGTTTAAAAGTTTTTGACCTTTGGAAAAAGGTGGAGTACGTGTAACTTCCTCATTGGAAAGAAAAAAAGGTGGTTTTTTAAAGTTCCTAAGGAAGTGATGTTTTTTCTGCTAATTATTAGTTATAACTGCCATGATTGCACGTCTAGGCATGGTGATTGGACATTTTGCGGAAAGTTGGACACTCATTATAACATCGTGTGCAGTGTAGTCATCATGAGTTCTAATGTTTTCAAAATTGCATGAGTAATTCAAAAATAAGTATTTCTTTATATCTATCGAAATACATGTTCTTGAGGGGCAATTTGTTAGCTGCCAATTTGTTAGCTGGAAATTTCGAATAAAGAAGTTATTTAGATATCAAAGGGATATTTCAAATAAAAGTATAAAAAGTTAAGAAAAAATTGGCATCAGAGATGAATATTGGTTAAAAATATAGAACCATTATTCTAAAAGGCTCTTCGATTTCTAGTGATAAATGGTGGACTTCGATCTGGCATTTTTTAGTGTTTAGATATAAAGAGTTCTTTTGTGCAATGTGCAAGAATTGGAGCGGTCCAAGCAGATTATTTACAATTCGAATCGAAGAGACAAGAAAATACTTCGCTGGCATAGGATTCGAATTTCAAATAAAAGCGCCATTCAGAGAAGACGTGGAAGCAAAGGAACGAGAGAAGCCGCATGCGAACGTGGCATGATTTTAGAGTAAGACCGTTAGGGTCGAAATACTATAAATAAGTGTTTTTATGTTAGAATTAGTGTGTTCATTCGTGTACTAAAAAATCTCAAAATACTCAAACTACCGTGGCAAAAGGGAAACGAGTTGGAAGACAAAATGTACATACTGAACATCATGACTTTTATAATTTAAATCCAAGTCCTTTTACATTCCGTCTTTGCAGTACTTTTATTTTTAGAATCCTTTGTTTTTCCTTTTACGTTTTGTTATACATGTCTTTACATTTCCAGAAAACTTAAACACTTTATCCTTTTAGAAACTTTACTTTATTGCTTTGTTCTTTCATTCAAGCATTCTACATTTTCAGAAACCATTATATTCTCAGAAACTCTTTGTATTTGCATTCAATTGTTAGATCTCACGTTTAAATTTGAAGTCTTTCTTTATGCATTCAGTCAGTATATTTTCATAGATAGTTTTAGAGAGATCTTTAAAAGCCTTACACTCCATATCGACACACAATATAAACTTATCAAATAATGGGTATGAATATAAACATGAATTATGACACATGTGTCCTAGGATCAATCTAGTCGATCCTGCAAGTAATCAATAATTGGAGGACTAGCGGTTGTTTACTTGAAATCACTATAAACATCAATTGATTTGCTTCTACTCAAAATTGAGCCTCAATATTTCAACCATGGATGTACAACAAGATACAAAAACAAATGGAATCAAATTTGAGTGAAAAATCTGGAGAAATCCTGATTATACCCAAAACCCTAATTTTGCACCATGTGTTAAGAGATAGCCAATCAAGCTTCAAAACCTCAAATCTTCTGAATGTATTGAGTAATTCTCTGAACCATGATAACTCAAATGATAATAGGAAGGTAATACTTCAAGAAATTGACTTATCCAAGTCTCAAACTTCACCATGGGCCAAAACCCTAATTTCATCAAATGAATGACATAGATGAATTCCTCATCAATTCTTTGCAAAACTTCAACTCTTGAGGAATCAATGAGACAAATAGGATGTCTTGAGATGTGATACATCATTGTGACTTGAAAGGTCCAAAGATATGAGAGCTTTAGATTCCTTCAGAACAAAATGCTAACACAATCAACCTCCTTGACTTGTAGAGGACTTGAGAACCCAAAGAACTTTAATCCTATCATAATGTATGAATGTAATGCAATATGATGTTTATGATGAAACATAAGCCTAAATCAAGAGGGTAAATTTTGGGGTGCAACAGCTGCCCCTATTCAATCTTCTTAAACTTGATAAGCGAGAACTGGTGGAAACCTTCGAGCGTTCAAAGTGGAAGAGGATTGAATACAAAAAGAACCCGAAAATTTACACTCTTAAGAAGAAGAGTGAAACTTCCCAAAAAGAGCCAGAGAATGATAGACCAAATGAAATTGACTTTCCAAAGATATACGTCAAGACAAAATTGTAACACGGACCATAATAAAGATGAGATGAAACTCAAACCAAAAGACTAGGCAGAACTAGACTCTAAAGATGTACACGATAGGACAACTACGAAAAGGGGCCTATAAGCAAGGTGACTAGAGTGCGCGATTCTAGGGACACCTGCTGGTCTCAACCAGGGGTAAACGGTGGAAACTTGTGATAAACCGAAGGTATGAAAGAGACAGGTCAACCAAGGATGGACAGTAGATGAAGCTGATTGAATCCAAGGAGTGACATCAAACGAGACAAAACTCGACTCGATAGAACTAGAAGAACGACATTTTCTAGAAACGAGTACCAAGACAAAAACTGGATTTCACGCACGGGAAACGAGACAAAACTCAACCCATAGCAAAGTGATGAGAGTGCATGTTTCTTAGAGCACTTGCTGTTCTCAAACTAGAGGATAGATAGTAGACGAAGCTGATTGAACCCAATAGCTATAATAGAGCCATCCCAACCGAAGATAGATAGTAGACGAAGCTGATTGAATCCACGGAGTAAAGGGGAAAGGTTTCAACCCGAGATAGACAGTATAACGGAACTGAAATAATCCTAGGAGTAAGAAACAAAACAAGATAAAACTCGATTCATGGAACCTAGTTAGACGAGACAAACTAGATGAGTACCAGGACAACAACTGGATTTCATGCACACGCGACGAGACAAAACTCGACCCAAAGAAAAGTGATGAGAGCGCATGTTTCTCAGAGCACTTGCTAGTCTCAAACTAGAGGATAGACAGTAGACGAAGCTGATTGAACCCAATAGTTATAAAGAAACACGTTTCAACCCGAGATAGATAGTATGATGGAACTGAAAGAATCCTAGGAGTAAGAAACAAAACGAGATAAGACTCAACTCATGAAGACTAGTTAGACGAAACAAACTAGATGAGTACCAATATGATGACTTGATTTCATGCGCGGGTAATGAGACAAAACTCGACCCAAAGCAAAGTGATTAGAGCGTACTTCCAAAACACTTGCTGAAATGATCATCAGGACAAAACGGACATTTGAAAGGTATATTGATGGACAATGAAATGAACCAACAAAGGTAGTAGAGACTAAACCAATGAAATTGCACCAGAGAGAAATTGGGCTACAACCAAAACATTGAGTAGAGACTCAACCACATTGCGTGATTAACTGAATATTGGTATGGAGATACCGAGGGTAGAGGCCTCACTGGGGAGATGATCCGAAGTTAGCAGATTCATTGGGGAACATAGTGGCAATAAAGGCTTATGTTTCAATGCATGTTTGAAATTTTTCTATGGAGTAAAGTTCCAAAAGATAATGGAAAATTACACTTTGAGGATGCAATGTAATGGTGCATGATTAAATGTTTCACCGGGGAATGGTTAATCAAGAAGCCAATCCAACACCAAGCCAAAACTTGATAAGACTTGCAAAAATAAATTGCAAAATCCACTGTGGAGAAAACCTTCAAAGAGATGAAGCTCTGTGGGGAGCAATAACTTGTGTAACTGGTAGAAACAAGCTACAATTGCTGAGAAGAGTTGCAGAAATAGATTGCAGACTTCACTGAGACAAAATTCTGGACGGGACCGTTGATTCTGATATGAGATGTCGAATGAAATTGGACAAAGCTAGAGAAGATCAAGGAGAAACCGTGACTTTTGAAGAAGAAAGCCAAATAGAGATTGGACATTGTTGGAAGGGATCAGGTTAAAATTGTAACTTCTAATGAAGAAATCCAAATGGAGATTGGGCCGACATTGGGCAAGATACCGAACAACATTGGATCTAATAGGAATAAAGATTCCTCTAACTTCATGGGGAGCGACCAATATTTGGTCAATGATATGAGAAA
This sequence comes from Vicia sativa, assembly GCA_021764765.1. Taxonomy (NCBI): domain Eukaryota; kingdom Viridiplantae; phylum Streptophyta; class Magnoliopsida; order Fabales; family Fabaceae; genus Vicia; species Vicia sativa. Next base: position 46,813,737 of record CM038796.1, read on the forward strand.
ATCTATACACAACTCTTGCGGAGAGTGGATAACTGTGGCTTTAAGAAAATCAACTAGAGACTCACAAACGATCTTTGATAAGAAAAGTCCTTACTGGGGATAAAAAGGATGTGGGATGGGCACCCACAATAGCATACGTCTCGGGCGCTATAACACTTATAACCAATCAACAGGATCAGACTCGCTGGGGAGTGAGAGAGTTCTCATAGTAGAAATCCAAGTCAAATAGTTCATCTCGGCATAAAGAAATGAGGCATCTCATATAATACAACTCTACTGGGGAAATGAGAAGTATTGTACCTCAACCTTGAAAGAAAATTTCTTCGCTGGGGAGAGGAGAAATCTTGAATAAGAAGTCCCAAATGAATAACTGATACATTGGGGAGAAGGCGAAAATTCTTGAATAAGAACTTCCAAATGCAACAACTTGACTGGGGAATCAAAGAAGTCATCGGTAAACATTCAGCCTCGAATAGTCATTCTTTTGTGAACGCAACAGTAACACGACTCCACTGGGGATACAGATTCTTAATCAAGAAATCTCATCAATCACAACTTATCAGGCAAGAACTCTCCATCTAACGGTACTGGGGACTAGACGACCTTCAGGTAAAGCTGGGGGAATCATCTGGACACAATCTCTTCACTTTGGGAGACTTGCTGGGGAGAAGTATAAACTTCGGTACTGCTGGATATGCCCCAAGCTGGAGATATTTCATATTATTAATCCTGCCAATTAGGTCAAACCAAATCTACCCCAAGTCTAAGATGTAGAAAATTCACTAGGGAGAATCCTTGTAGAAACACGGATAAAACTGATTTAAGATAAAATGCCCCTGGTTATCATCAATTCTTTGAAAAGATTGACTTTCACTTCCATAGAGTCGAGACTCTCTTCTTTGACAAAATTAAATTCTTCATTGATATTCATTGTGAAAACCCACTTGATGTCAAACAGTTGTTTCGCATAAAGAAAAATGTTTATTATGAGAATGAAAATTCAAATGCACCACTTACGTAAGTCTTGAAGTTTTCATGGAAAAGGTATTGTGACTTCTTGTGAACAAAACACTTTTAGAATGCAAAAAAAAATTTAGAATGACAAAACAAACATATGATGCCAACACAAAAACTAGCGCACAATTTAGGAGTCAGGAAAATGTTATCTCAACGTAGTATGCTTTCGAATTAACCCATGCTTCAGTTAGGGCTTCTGAGGGTTGTAACATGGCCTGGCTCACGGTTTTCAAAAAAAGATTTTTAGGCTCAAAATATTTGGTGCCCACCCCCTTCGTGATGTTCTCCAATCTTAGATTCAGTCAACTTGACACGAGCATTCAACTCTCAAAAGAGTATGGTATGGCAACTTCTGCTAAGGATTCCTTGGACATGCTCGAGGAATCCACAAGGTTTACGGACACGACAACCACTCACTTTTAATTTTGGTGTCTGATCACACGACTTTGCTCTCTTACTAAGAACCCTTTCTGGTTTTCCAAAACTTTGCTCTCCTTTTTTGCCTAAGCGACTTATTACCAAGTTCGACTTAGCATGCCTTTTTGATTTTTCTCCTTTTTATTCATTTTTTTAATTCATTTCTTCTTAGAACGAATCGTGTGATCTCTACACCATCTTCAGTTTATTGTGAATAATTATGACTGTCTGAGTCTTTGAAGGATTCCATGTTCACAAACGAAGATTGACCGTTGCAATTTAGACATTCCTCAGCCTTTTGGAGGATAACCATTGTTGTATCCCCGGATTACACCCTTTTGAATGCTCGATCGGATTAACTGAACACTACCCTGCCCCAGGTTAAGTAAATGAAGATTTTTTCTGAATAGAAAAGAAACTCCTACCTCAAGGCTCAAAGGGGTTAACGAGGGTTTATCTCCCTTATATCTCCGGTGTTTGGGAATTGAAACAAGGCTTATGCTTCATCAGTAGGGTTCCACTCGAAAGCATACAAATCAAAGATTAGCATTTTAATATCATCATCCTCCCCCCAATCTTTGTCTAAGAAAAATACTTGGTGAAGTTGGCATTAATATGCAAGCAAGTCATTTTATGAGCGATAACAAAAGGATTTCTTCAAGACAAACATACTTAATGCATTAAGATTTTCATTCAAAAATAAACAAGTTTTGACATGATAGCAGCGTTTAAACAAACAAACAAAAGTGCAAATAAAAATTCAATAAAGAAACTCAAGATTGCCATTGTTGAGGAGATTCGACTTCATTTGGACCTCTTGATTTTGACGACTTTCTACAGTCTTGATACCCTCTTGGACAAAAGGTTCCCTTCTGATCTATCATTGACACAGTAGTCTTCAAATCGATCCAAACTCGAACCTTATCTCTGGACAACAAAACGTCTTCAATCAAATGGTCGAGTGCACCAGGGTAACATTCACGGGGGATTTTCTTCAAAAGAAACGATGAAATCACCGAGTGTCTTCTACCTTATGGAATAGACATCCACAACCTGTAATTGAAAGCATCTTCTTCGAACAGTAAAAGTAATCAAACACTGTGATCGGGAACTTTCAACCTCATCTTCTGCCACACGACAATGAAACTTCGCAAGAAGAAGGTTATGAAATGGCTTGCCAAACAAAATTGGCTCTTGAAATACACTGTTTATGGATGATCTCCAGGAAGTGGTACGAACATTCTAACAAGAGGGCACCATCAATTCCAACAGTATTATTCACTTTTTTAATTATCAATATTGTGCAGGAACCATCAAAGTTTTTCAAATGCAAGTAATTATTTTGAAAATATTGGACGTTTTTACAAATCAAACAATTAAAGCTACAAGAAATAAAAACAAAGAAGTTTCCCCTTTTTCATTAATTGAAGATTGGCCATTAAAAGGCCTTTACACTAAGATGTAACTCCTACAAAGAGGTGTTTGACCTAAAAGGCATAAATGTGAAAGAAGAAGAGTGTTACAAGAATGGCAACGTGTAACAGATGATCAACAATCTTAGATTCTTCTATTACTCATACATCCTCAAACATCCCATCATCTTGCATTTGCAGAAGTTAACCACGTCGAACCAACAAGTTCAGTTATGTGAAGAACTTCTTCAACACATCAGCATTCACTGGGAGGCGGAAGTCTTCACCGTCCATAGTTGTAAGCATCATTGCCCGACCAGAGAAAACCTTCTTGACCACAAAAGGTCCTTCGTAAGTCGGAGTCCACTTGCCCCTAGGGTCGCCTTGAGGAAGGATTATCCTTTTAAGAACCAGATCACCTACTTGATAGAACTAAGGGCGTACCCTCTTGTCGTAAGCTTTTCTCATCCTTTTCTGATACACTTGGCCATGACACACAGTTGTCAACCGCTTCTCTCATCAATGAGATTTAACTGATCTAACCGATTCTTCACCCACTCAACTTCATCGAGTTTAACATCTTTCATAATTCTCAAAGAAGGAATTTCAACCTCTACAGGTAAAACTGCTTCCATTCCGTACACAAGGGAGAACGGGGTTGCCCCGGTCGATGTACGCGCTGAGGTACGATAACCATGCAAAGCGAAGGGAAACATCTCATGCCAATCCTTGTAGGTTACCATCATCTTCTGCATAATCTTCTTAATGTTCTTATTTGCAGCCTCGATGGCACCATTCATCTTCGGGCAATATAAAGAGGAGTTATGGTGTTTGATTTTGAAAGTCTCACAAAGCTCCTTCATCGTTTTGTTGTTGAGGTTAGACCCATTATCAGTGATGATTTTCTCAGGGACCCCATAGCGGCAAATGATATTATGCTTGATGAAACGAGCTACGACCTGCTTGGTGACATTAGCAAAAGAAGCAACTTCGACCCATTTGGTGAAATAATCTATAGCAACCAAGATGAAACGATGGCCGTTAGCAGCGGTCGGCTCAATCTTCCCAACTATATCAATTCCCCATATTGCGAAGGGCCATGGAGATGTCAGAACATTCAAAGGAATAAGAGGAACATGCACTTTATCAACATACACTTGACACTTGTAACAAACCCTGGCATGATTATAATAGTCTGTTTCCATAGTGGACCAATAGTAACCGCCCCTCAATATCTTTTTGGCCATGGTGTGACCACTGTAATAGGTCCCAAAAGCACCCTCACACATCTCTTCGATGATCTTCGACGCTTCATTCTTATCCATACATCTGAGTACCGTCATGATTTCTCTTGTATAAAGTACCATTGTTGAGGAAGAACTTTGCAGCGAACCTCCTTAAAAACTTCTTATTTGTGATGGACGCTTCTTCTGGGTACTCTTGAGTTTCTAAGTACCTCTTAACATCATAAAACCAAGGATTACCATCCAATTCCACCTCCTATTCGAAACAAAAAGCTGGCTAATCTAACCTTCTAATGGTGATCGAAGGCGCCTCATTAGCCCACTTCACCTTGAACATAGACGATAAAGTGGCCAATGCATCCGCAAGGTGATTCTCCTCTCTAGAGATATGCTCAAATGTGATCTCTTCAAAATAAGGAATCAACCTCATCACATGCTCGCGATAAGGAATTAAGTTTTGATGACGTGTTTCCCAATCACCATTAATTTGACTGATAACGAGATTAGAATCCCCAAAAACCTTCAAGAACTTGATACGCAAGTCAATTGCCGCTTCAATCCCATAAATACATGCTTCATACTCTGCCATGATGTTAGTGCAGTCAAAACAAATTCGGGCTGTAAATGGAATGTAGAAACCCTCAGGGGAGGTGATAACAGCTCCCACACCATTACCCATTGCATTCGACGCGCCATCAAACACCATCGTCCACTGTGATCCTGGATCGGGCCCTTCCTCTGGGCTAGGAATGTTGCAGTCTCTTATGTACATGATGTCTTCGTCTGGGAATTCAAACTTCATCGGTTGATAATCGTCCACCGGCTGGTGAGCGAGATAATCTACCAGAACAACCCTTGATGGCTTTCTGGGTGGTATACTGGATATCATATTCTGTCAAAATCATCTGCCAACGAGCAACTCGGTCGGTAAGAGCTGGCTTCTCAAATATGAACTTAATGGGATCCATTTTAGAAATCAGATAAGTGGTATGCGTCAGCATGTACTGCCTCAAACGTTTAGCAGCCCATTCTAGTGCACAACACGTCTTCTCAAGCAAAGAATATCTAGGTTCGCACTCAGTGAACTTCTTGCTCAAGTAGTATATGGCTTGTTCTCTCTTTCCGGTCTCATCGTGCTGACCAAGCACACAACCCATGGAATTCTCTAGAACTGTTAGATACATGATCAATGGCTTTCCCTCGACTGGCGGTACAAGTATCAGAGGCTCTTGCAAATATTCCTTGATTCTATCAAATGCCATATGACAATTATCATTCCAAACAACTGCCTAATTTTTCTTTAGTAACTTGAATAAAGGCTCACAGGTGGTCGTAAGATGAGATATGAACCTGGAGATATAATTCAATCTCCCAAAGAAACCACGAACTTCTTTCTCTGTCTTCGGCTCGGGCATTTCTTGTATCGACTTCACTTTGGCAGGGCCAACTTCAATACCTTTCTCGCCCAACAACTTCCCTGACCTTACCCAAAGGTGCACTTGTTTGGATTCAACCTTAGCCCGAACTTCCTTAATCTTTCAAACAATTTCTGCAAATCAACTAGATGTTCTTCCTTTGTCTGCGACTTAGAAATCATATCATCAACATAAACTTCAATCTCTCTATGCATCATGTCATGAAAGAGAGTGACCATTGCACGCTGATACGTTGCCCCTGCATTCTTCAGACCGAAAGGCATGACTTTGTAACAAAATGTTCCCCAAGGCGTAATGAAAGTAGTCTTTTCGATATCATCAGGCGCCATCTTGATTTGATTATAGCCAAAAAATCCATCCATGAAAGAGAAAACCTTAGCTTGAGCAGTATTATCAACCAAAATGTCAATATGAGGGAGCGGGAAATCATCTTTAGGGCTTGCTCTGTTCAGATCCCTATAATCTACACACATTCTAACCTTACCATCTTTCTTAGGTACCGGCACAATGTTTGCAACCCATGACGGATATTAGACAACCTTCAGAAAACCGGCATCTAACTGCTTTTGTACCTCCTCTTTGATCTTCTTGGACATATCTGGATGAGTTCTTCGAAGTTTTTGCTTAACCGGAGGACAATCTTCTCTGAGGGGCAGCTTGTGTACCACAATATCTGTATCCAAACCTGTAATATCCTTATAAGACCATGCGAACACGTCAACATACTCACATAGCATATCTATCAGCCTTGTCTTCACTCTCTCTTCCAAATCGGCCCCTATTCTGATTTCTTTATTTGCTTCATCTGTACCCAAATTAACCAATTCCAGAGGTTCTTCATGCGGCTGAATAACCTTCTCCTCTTGTTCTAATAATCTGGCTAATTCTATAGTGAGTTCGCAATCCTCCTCACTCTCCTCTTCCGCTTGGTGAATCGGATTGTCGAAGTCGTAATGAGCGATAGCAGAATCGTGACCGTTGGTATCTGGTGTGGACATGTATCTGCATGATTAATTTTTTGGTTTTAATGACGGTGTGTGAAGAATAAAGCGTTGCCACATTTTCTTTTAAATGAGAAAACAAATAAATGGTAAAAGTGAAAGTGGAAATAAAATAACACAAAAATTTGAATGAAAAACGTCCTTTATTTTATGATAAAACTTGCAAAGTAAAACATGGTGGCCCTACACAATGATTCACTATGCCTTGGGCAGAGCATAGGAATTATGAAATGATAAAGAAAAACAAGAAAATTACTCCTCAACAGTTGTAACTTGAATGGTGTCCACGGATATCCAATTCTTCAATCTGCTTCCAGGGATGCATGGGCGAATCTAATCCACTACGTTAAAAACATCATCTTCATCATCAATTGTGTTGACTTGATCCTCCTTTCTAATGTCGGCACTTGCAAACTTGACAGGGGTAGACGAATTAGGAGCCTTAAGAATCCGTCTTCGCAAAATAGGATCAAAACCCAGGCCAAACTTGTTAAACTTCAGGGTTACCTCCACAACACTACCCCAAGCTTTAGGGAGACCCGCCTCAACCAGAGCTCGAGCATCTTTCAACGAAGCCAAAGAAGTTTCAACTTTCTTCTTATCTGCGGAGGAATCTTGGTCATCTTGATCATCTCGTGTATTTAACCCTCAACTTCTACATAGCGGAAAGAAGCCAAGTGGCTTACAATGTACTCTTCCTCGCCGCAAACAGTAATTGTCTTCCCATCAAGAGGATACTTGAGTTTTTGATGAAGGGTGGAGGTGACCGCACCAACCTTATGAATCCAAGGACGTCCCAAAAGACAACAGTAAGCTGGATTAATATCCATCACATAGAAATTGGAAGTGAATATTTTCGGGCCTACCTTGATCGGTAAATCAATCTCTCCAAACACATACCTCTTTGAGCCATCAAACGCCTTCACAACAAGGTCACTAGGATGCAACTCCAAACCAGAATAATCAATCTTCATGAGTGCCTTCTTGGGCAATACGTTCAACGACGACCCGGTATCCACCAAAACCCTTGACAAGGTTGTACCCTTACACTCCATGGAGATGTGTAAGGCTTTGTTATGATTACGACCCTCGGGTGGGAGATCAAAATCTGTGAAGCCCAACCCATTTCCGGATGATATACTGGCACATACTGTTTCAAATTGACCCACTGTAATCTCTTGGGGAACAAAAGCATTCTTCAACAGTTTCATGAGAGCATTCCTATGGGCCTCAGAATAAATCAACAAAGACATCTTAGACGGGGTATGATGCAACTGCTCAACAATATTATAGTCACTCTTTCTTATCAGTCTCATCAATTCTTCCACCTCGACTTCTAGAATCGAAGACACATCAGGTGCGACAAGAGGCTTAGACACATTAACCTGCTCAGATCTTTGGCCCTCTACCATCACTTGTTTGCCTTTTGCCTTTGCTAAAGCATCTGCATTATTTTGAATGTTTGGAGGGCTTAACACCCTTCCACTTCTCATTACACAACCTTCACTAGAAAAATTGTTGACACCCACATCATTATCTTTCATAAAGCCATTCTCAGACGGACCAGATTCTTGTTTAACCCCATGATAATACACATCAGCGCCATAATGCCATAGGATAACCTTCTCACTATCGTACGGCATAGGACCTGGCAGAGTAATCATTAGTGGTACTGGTTTGGTAGCAACAGGAATATGCCTTGGGGTAAACGGAATAGAAATCACTGAAACATCTACTTAGGTCACCCTTCTGTACTTCTTAGCCCTACAAAACTGAAGAGAACCATTATTTATTAGCTCTTGAATACGCGCCTTCAGGTCATCACAACCTTTTGGCCGTTCCACACACTTACAACAAGCTGGATCACTACCCGGGAAAATACCATTATCACTCAAGTACCTTTTGACATAAGGAAGAGAAGTAGTCACATGATTGACGTCCATAACCAAGTTTAATCATTTGCCATCCTCAACAATAGCATTAACAGCTGCACCATCATGTAGTGGCATAGGATGTTGAATAACATTTGGTCAAACTGCAGCTTTGAACTGAATAGCCTTAGAATCGAGCAAGTCCTAGATCTTACACTTCAGCGCATAACAGTTCTCAATTGAGTGACCTACACCGCCAGAATGAAATTCACATAATTGGCATCATAATTGGTTGGACGACAATTAAGATTAACAGGCATTTGTCTCAGATTAACCAATTTCAGATCAAGCAGATGTTGCAGGGCTTGGGCATAGCTCATTGGTAACGGATTAAACTTCCTTGGCTGCCTTTGTTGATAATTGTTGTTTTGCCTCGGGGCATTCTGTTGTCTGGTTTGTTGTGGTTGTTGCTGTTGAGGAGAATTTGCAGGAATAAATACAACATTGATCTATTATGGATATTGACTTCTATTTCTTCTCTCATAAGCATGAACAAAACTGATTTCCCCCTCTCTCTTCTTGGGGTGAGCAACAAACAGCTTCTTACTTCCACTCGAAGGAGTTCCCGAACCACTAACATGAATCCTTCCTGTTTTCATTTCGGCCTCTATTCTCTCTCCTACCATCACTAATTCAGCAAACCCTGCAGATGTAGCCCCGATCATACGATCGTAGAAAGGCCCTTGTAGAGTATTCATAAATATGTCAATTAGTTCTCTCTCCAATAAAGGAGGTTGAAATCTTGCAGCCAACTCGTGCCACTTCTGTGCATATTCTTTGAAAGATTAATTCGGGCCTTGTGACAGACTTTGTAATTGGGTACGATTAAGCGCCAGATCCTTGTTGTAATGATAGTGTTTAACAAAAGCATAAACCAGGTCATTCCAACAACGAATGTGGGTCCTCTCTAGCTTCATGTGCCATTCCAAGGATGTGCCAGTCAAGCTATCCTAGAAATAGTGAATCAACAACCTTTGATCGTGGGTATGAACTGACATCTTCCTGAAGTAGGCGGTGGCATGAGTCACTGGACAGGATGAACCATTGTATTTCTCAAACACTAGAGGCTTGAATTTTGGGGGAACCTTCAGCCCTGATACCAACCCAAGGTCATTAGCATCCATGCCAAAGATACCTTTTCCTTCAATAGCCTTCAAACGTTCCTCTAACTGACGGTACCTCCTGTCTTCAATAGGGAAATCTAGGTCATAATGCACAGAAAAACCATCTTCATCTTGCTCGTAACCATGATCATGTTCCTGATGACCCCTCACAATAACTGGATTACCCCTGCGATTCCCCACAAGATGGGAGCCTGGAGGCGGGGGAAACTGCCCTTGGTTAGCACAACGAAGATCAAAAGGATTTCCTTGAGGTCCGTGAAGATTCACGAAAGCCTGGTCTTGCATATTATCATGCCCAACAGAAACATCAGCAAATAACCCCTGATTCTCAGCATCCACCTGGTTACGAACTTGATTGTTGACTAGAGCAGCCAACTCATCCTGCCTGCGGTTTGAATTCGTGATTGCTTCCATGAAGTGAGCCATTTGTGTAGCCATCTGGATCCTCAACTCAGATAACTCTACTTGTACTTTCTTCATCTGTCTCGAAAAATTGCCTCGGGTAGAGTAACGGTGAATTGTCGTCTTGAACCCTCTCTGATAATAAAAGTAAAGTCAGAACAATAACACCAACTAAAAACCTCTTATGCATGAGGTATGTATATGCATGAATATATATGCAATGCATGCAATGACATGTTTATATATTCCCAGGATTCTAATGCTCGAAGCCAAGTTTTTGGGCAATAGCACAAGATGAAATGACGAACACCGATTGAACCAAATCTCATTAAAACAAAAGAAACAAAGATACAAATAGTTCCACAAAGTACTTCAACAATAATACAAACAAAGATGCCAAATATTTTGACAATAAAATGTAAAGAAATGGAAACCCATCAACAAGCCTGATGGTGATTCTCTTTTAAAACATAAGACGAAACTATAAGCCTAAAAATATGACATAGGAAAGCCTGAGAACTCCTGAATTCCCAATTGGATCTTGAGCTGCCCAATTTCTTCTATTGCCAAAGATAGTTGAACATCCTTCTCTTTGAGCTGATCTTCAGATGCTGCTCTCTGAGTGGTTTCCTTTAGAATCTTATTCTCTAACCTTCTGATCTTTGCTTTATGCTTCTTCTCTAATTCAACCTTGGAATCTTTACTTTGCTTCTCAATCACTGCTATAGCTCTCATGTGATCTTCCAATGACATCACTTCCCCTTCAAACCTAGATCTCTTCCTTGCAGCGTCAGACGTCTCTCCCTCAAACTTTTTGAGCTTATGAGCCAACTGATTCTTCTCTTGGGTAGCAACCAAACATCTCACGGTTAGAGTCTCTTGTTCTTCGAGCAAAAGGCGGTTTTGAGCGCGCACTCGCTCATAATCTCCTTTGGATACATCATCTGGAACATTAGTAACTTGAGGATGGAAAGGTGCAACTCCGGTAATAGAAGGCTACTGTCGATCTTTGTTTCTTCCTTCAATCCACTGGACGAATGATGCATAAGCTGTGGGATCTTTCTTGCCGAAGAACTATCCTTCTTCAAGGTGAATTCTCTTCCAAGCTAGAACGACTCTATCCAAAGATCCGGTAACATCTGGTATGTCAAAACACAAAGTCTCTCGCACATACTCTTCACTAGGAGGACCTATCAGAGCATACCCCAATTTTCTCAAAGCAAGGGATAGATTATAGTTGATGCCACCTCGTATACCTATGAGAGGTACGTTAGGGAACTCTCCACAACAAACAATTATACTTTCTCTACCTGTCTTAGTCACAACATGTCTGTACCAACTGATATTCTGAGATGTGAGAGCCATCAGGTGAGGCACCCACCTCATAGTATGCCGAGTATCCACAAAAACACCAGCACGAGGGAGGAAACTTTGGAACCATTGGTACAAGAGTGGAGTGCAACAATGGACCAATCCACCTTTTCCCTTGTAACTCTTTGAATGAATGGAATGATACAGATCTCCCAAGATGGTTGGAACAGGATTCTTCTGAATGAACAAAGTGATAGCATTCTCATCAATGAATTTGGGCTCATTTGGGAATAAGACCATGCCATAAATACAACAATCCAAGATGGCATTGAAACCTCTCCAATCAAACTTCGTAGCTTTAGCATTAAGTTCTCTCAGCAGAAATCCTAAATGAAAACCTTTCACGGCCCCTTTTTTCGCGGCATTAGCTGAAATCACTGACTTCTCTAAGAACAAGGCAGCAACAACCTGATCATCAATAGGTTTTCCCATAGCAATGTGAAAAGGCACTTGATGAAGCACTGGAATGTCTAAAAGATCAGAATATTCTTCTAAGGTAGGTAACAATAGATAACCAGGAAACGCGAAGCATCTTAACTCACAGTCGTAGAACTGGAACAAAGCCTTGAGACCATCTTCCTGGTATTCACTGAGAGGGTATTTCAAACACGATAAAATCCCTCCATAGTCCTTGGTATACTCAACAACAGCCTTAGGAGGGGACCTCTTGGACATCAAAATCAAACTCTCAAGAGCTGGCGGGGGAACTTGTACACTGAGTGACGTCTGTAATTAGTCTTCTTTTCAGTATCCATCTTTTAGCAGTGGCTCAATAACCTGACTAGGAGACTAGTAATCCTGGAAATGGTAAAACATGTATGTTAAAGAAATGAATGCAGTTTGTAAAATGTTTCATGAATGCAATAGGACCCAAGCTCCATTTCTAAATACTGCTTTGTTGATGAAGGAGACCATAGATGACAAAACCAACAACCAAAGAACTTAAGTAACACAAGTCAGCATCTGTACCTGTCCTAACCCAACCTCACGGGTAATTCTAGACACAACTGGGTATCTAATGATAAATAGAGTTGACGATTCTTTATCGAGCACTTCGCTTGCTACACAAAGGGTGTAGGGCGAAAGTATCGTCAATCGAACCTCGTCTGAGTTTGGTACTTCATGCCTCCTCACACGCATCACGGGATGCGGGATTCGACATGAACATCCATCTATCCTATATGTCACTGGCCTAGGTAGTGAGCCTTTTACCTCTTGTAACTTTCACCCACCAAAAAACAATAGCACAACAGCAGACAGAATAATATAGCCAGATGCAGATGCATGCAAACATGTACAAGTATATATATATATACAAATAAAAACAAGCTATAAAGCAATAAACAAAACAAATAAACACCCAAAAGAAAACAAAACAAAATCTAGGATCGACTTTTGAACGGACCAGCAATAGGTCAATTATCCCCAGTGGAGTCGTCAGCTGAAACAACTGACCGAAAAATCAAAGGATATAACTATATATCAATGAAGTCACCATCGAACGTTTTTTATCCCACCAAGAAGGAAAGGTAAACATCGAGTAAACCTGAAATGGATAAATCACGGTCTTGCGACCGAGAGATCGGGTAAGGAAGTCTGTTACGCGAGGGGAAGGATTAGCACCCTACACGTCCTTAGAACTCTACGGTATCCGCTTTTACTTTCTATCTAATGGGTGTAAAGGTCTAACTATATTTGTATATGGTATAATGCATGCAAAAAAGAAAATAAGAATAAAGAAATAAAAGAAAATAATAAAAGAAAGAGAACACGGGGAAAAGAAGGAAATATTTACAAAGGTTGCTCGATCTAGCCCCGCGACAGGATGCCTACGTATTCCCTCGTGCAATGGGAAAGTCAGAGCGTCGTAGTTCGGCTCACTTGTTTTGGTTGGTTTGTGTTTTTTAGATTAGCAGACGAAACAGCAAACGATGACGAAACACCTCCATGATGACGAAACATCATCTACAGACGGGATGAAGAAACATCGGCAGACGAGATGACGAGACATCAGAAGGCGGGATGACGAAACATTAGCAGCAAGACGATGAAACATCCTAAAACTAATTGGTTTGTATCTTTTACTTTGGAAATAGTTTCAGATTATTAGAGTGTTTTAATGCACTTGACAAAACAAGATTTTAATTTTAAGGATGCAAAAGGATAAAGGTAAAATGGCTAAGGGCAACTAACCTATTTCTAATCCTAATGTTATCATACAAAGTTGATCCTAAGTTATGGATATAAACAAGGGGAAGAATCTACCTAAAGTTATCATACTGTTTACGGTGATTTCTAGTAAACAACCGCTAGTCTTCCAATTTACTGATTATTATTGGTTACTTGCAGGATCGACTAGATTGATCCTAGGACACATGTGTCATAACTTATTTCCATGTTCAAACCCATTATCTTAATAAATTTATATTGTGTGTGAATGTAGAATGTAAGATTCTTAAGAGATTTCTCGAGAATTGTGTATATAAATATGTTGACAGAATGTGTAAAGGAAAAGGGTTGGAATTAAACTTAGATTTTGACACTTGAAATATAAAAATAAAGAGTTTCTGAGAATATAAAAGTTTCTGGAAATGTAAAGTGTTTGAATGAAAGGACAAGGTAAAAGTGGAGTTTCTGAGGAAATAAATGTGTTTAAAGGCAAGTAAAACAAGAACATGAAAAGGAAATCGAAAGATTCTAAGAGTAAAAGTGCTGTAAAAGTGAAATAAATATAAAAAGACTTGTATTTAAATTGTAAAGGATCATGATGTTCAGTACGTACATTTTGTCTTCTAACTCGTTTCCCTTCAATTACGGGAATTTGAGTGTTTGAGATTTTTTAGTACATGAAACGAACACCCTAAATCTAACATAAAAACAACTATTTATAGTGTCTTGACCCTAACGGTCCTACTCTAAAATCATGCCACGTTCGAAGCATGCAGGCTCCTTACGTTTACTGACTTCCACGCGTCTTCTAAGAATGGCGCTCTTATTTGAAATTCGAATCTTGTGCCAACGAATCGTTTTGCTAATTTTCTTCGATTTTGAACTGATCTTTTGCTTGGACCGTTTCCAATGCTGGCACATTCGTCCAGAGGAACTCTTTATATTTTAAACATTAAAATCTCAAATCGAAATCCATCATCTGTCACTGGAAATCGAAGACTCCTTTAGAACAATTGTTCTATATTTCTCAGCAATATTCATCATTAATATTAACCTCTTTTTATATGCTTATTCGAAATATTGTTTTGATATTCCAATTATTCTTTATTCAAAATTTCCAGCTAACAAATTTCCCCTCAAGAACATGTATTTCGATAGATATAAAGAAATACTTGTTTTTGAATGACTCATGTAATTTCGAAAACATCAACACTCATGATGACTACTCTGCACATGATGTCAGAGTAAGTGTCCAAATTTCTGCAAAACGTCCAATCATCATACCTAAACGTGCAATCACAGCAGTTATAGCTAATAATTAGCAACAAAATGTCACTTCCCTAGGAAGTTTAAAAATCCACCTTTTCTCCTTTTAATGAGAAAGTTACACGTGTTCCACCTTTTCCCAGAGGTCAAAAAATTTCTAAACCGTTGAAGAAGGCTATAAAAGCACTTCATCTTCTTCATTTCAAACTTTTCAAAACTCTCTCAACCTTCAAACAACCCAGACTTTTCATTTTCAGAAAAAAAAACTTTCAATCTTCACAATGTCTTCTCCTTCAGCGTAAACTTCTGTATCCTGATTGTACTCACAAGGAAGCACTGAGACTACGTTGCAATTTGCATTAAAGAAGTCGTCAGTCATCAAGTCCTCTTTGTTTGCAGCCTCCTTCTGTGTCTTATTTTCTTCAGTGTCTTTCTTTGGTGAAAAAAGCTTCCTGGACACTGGGGGGTTGCCCCCAGTCTGGGTTACTGATGCTGGATTATATGTACTGGATTCCCCTATCTCCATAGGCTTCGAATCCCTTTCAGCTTTTTTGTTTCGCTGGTGTCTGCGCCATTGAGAGCGAGACATTGGATTTTTTCCTTTGTAATTCTCCAATCTTATTTCTTCCCTCCTATTTAAATTGAATTGTTTCCTGTAAGCCATCACAGTCTTACCTCCTTGGTCATAGCTTCGACATTTCCCTTTTCCGTTATCAGCCTTCATCTGCAGCCATCTGTCAGTGGGGATTTCTGTAGGTAGTTTGAAAGAAACTCTCTTCGTTCCCCTGGGATAAGGGCTGTCTGGCCTTCTTGGCATGGTTCTGCCAATGTTAGCAGGATTCGAAGGCCTTCCACCTTGGTGCCCCCAGCCTGATGCAAAAGGAACTTTCTCGAAAGCTTCAGCCATTTCTCTATCATATACCGCTGCACATCTGGGACAGATTAGACACTCTGTTCCAATCTTGTGGCAACGAACCAAGAATTCGAGCAGACTCTCATCAGCTTTGGGATAAACTCTGTACAGTTGATTGTCTTGCCTCCAGTTGACCCCTATTCGTTCACGCCGGGCCCTTTCGAACTCAGCAGCAATTATGGGGTTGCAGATGATGTTGCACCTTGGGCACAACAACTTATCCTGGTTCTTCTTATGACAGTGAAAAAGGTATTCGTGTAGACTCGCGTCTTTCCTGGGTAAGTTCTCCCTTCTTTTCTCTCTCTCTTTCTCCAAACAGCGTTCCACTTCTTCCATTTCAGTGTTGGGCTGTTCGAAATCCACCATATTCACTCCCAACGTCTGCCCACCAGAAATTTTAACCTCTTCGAACTTCATCCTGAGACCTTCAGTAGCCTCAGTCAAATTTTTGTCAGCAGCCAATTGGCCATCAACAGCCTTCTTTGCCTCACGAAGTATTTTTGCTTTGAGTACCTTTGGGAGGCCATCAGTAGCCTCTATTTCATTCCTAATCAAGACGGAGTCTCCATCCTCTTCGAATTCCACTTTTGATTGAACCTTCCTCTCAGCAATCTCCACTACATTGATATCCAGAGGCTCAGCATAGTTGGTCTCCGCCATCAGTAACGGATCTGTATCAACTTTCATTGGATTCTTCCCCTTATCTAAGAACTTCAGCTTGCCATCTTTGATTGTATTTTGTATCAGATCCCTGAAAAGAAAACATTGTGAGGTTTTATGGCCTAAGAAGTTATGATATTTACAAAAGCCCCTCTTCTTCCTTTGTTCCAATGGAGGAATCTTAAGGTTAGGAGGAACTATTAACTGGCCATCGTTTACCAAAAGATCAAATATTTCATCACATTTAGTTATATCGAAGTATAGACTTTCTTAGGGAATTTATCATTCCTTTCACTTTCGACAGGATCCTTTCCATTGGAAGGAAGCAAAACTTTACAAGCATAAGGCGGTGCTTCTTTAAGTTCTACAAGATCTATTTCGAACTGATCGAAATCATAAGGGTCTTGAGAATCATCTATGTTCTCCTCTTCATCCTCTATGTAGGGTATTCTTTCTTTCTTATGATTTTTACTAGCCCTAGCCTTTTCAGCTTTTAATCTTTCGACCTAACAAACCCTATCTGCTAGTTGGGCCATATCTCTAAGATACTGTGTATCCAATTTCTTTTGAATGGAATAATCTAGGCCCCCAGCGGCCATTTCGACCAATTCGTGTTCAGGAACTACTGTGAAACATCTAGATTTCAACAAACGAAACCTATTCAAATAAACATCTATCGGTTCCGTGAATTTCCTCTTAATGCTTGCTAATTATTTCAGACTAATTTTAGACTGACCCATGTAAAATTGTTCATGGAAAAGTCTTTCTAAATAAGGCCATGTGTCCATAGATCCAGGGGGTAGGGTAATGAACCAAGTAAAAGCGTTCTTCGTTAGAGAACTTGGGAAGTATTTTATCCTAAGATTTTCGTTATTTGATATATCTCATGCTTCGGTTAAATATCTCGCTATATGTTCTACTGTTGATTCACTCGTGTCTCCAACAAATTTCGTGAATTTAGGGACTTTAAAGCCCCTGGGTAATTCTGTCTTCAAAACACAGTCTACGATAGGAGATGTGTAATTTGGCCTCCTAAATCCTGAATTTAAACCATTCTGGGCCATTATTCTTTCGATCATGGTGGTTGTTATTTTCGCCACTAAATTGTCATTTCTAATCCTATGAACAATTTCGTCGCATTTTGGTCCCTATTAACCATCATTGTTGGTCTAGGTTGTTAGCTCGAACTCCTCGAACCTCCTGCCTTAATCTTGCCCCTATATTTCTCTTCGACCACTTGAATGGGGGTCGAACATTCGATCGTGGGTTCTTCGTTTCGAATCACCATCGGGTTTTGCCTACGTCTTGTAGGCGCGTCAGGGGCGCCAAAGAAATCTTCTATTCTAGCCATCTGGGCTGCACTTTCTTGGTTTGTTCTATTTATGTTCTGGATTAGGGGACCAAAAATAGCATTCATTTCACGGGCTAGGATTCCTACCATATCATGATTGCTATCATCCATTTGTTGCCTAAGCGCTGCCTAACTATTAGTTGTAAGGGTAGGCAATTGGGCGAGATTTCCTAGATTTTGGGCATTTGTACCCAAATTATTCATCCCTGAACCAGACCCTTGGCCTGGGGACGAAGTCGAGGCATTATGTAAACCTGCCATAAATGAAAGTGGCATTCCGTATGGAGGGTTTCTGGGTCTCAAAGGCTCGAAACCCGGAGGCCTAGTAGGGGTCGAATATTGTTGATTCCCTATGTGTGGCATAGTTTGCATTGATGACACACTAGATGGTATTTCCAATGTACTTACTGGGACCGTATTCGAACTACCAACAGGGATGGTATTGGGGGCATCAATCGAACTTGAAACGATTGTTGCAGCCCCTTGTGGGGGATTTTGTCCCCTATCTTGGTTAGTTGTGTTAACCATTGTTTTGGTACGTTGTCTTCTAGGTATATGTGGGTTATTGTTTTTTATTTTGCCACTTCGAAGGTTCATATACCAAAACGCACTCCAAACTCAGAAAACTTTAAAATTTTCAAACAGTTTTGAGAAAAAAATCTATTTATTATGACACCCCACTGGGCGTGCCAATTTGTTTACGGTGATTTCTAGTAAACAACCGCTAGTCTTCCAATTTACTAATTATTATTGGTTACTTGCAGGATCGAGTAGATTGATCCTAGGACACATGTGTCATAACTTATTTCCATGTTCAAACCCATTATCTTAATAAATTTATATTGTGTGTGAATGTAGAATGTAAGATTCTTAAGAGATTTCTCTAAAATTGTCTATATAAATATGTTGACAGAATGTGTAAAAGAAAAGGCTTCGAATTAAACTTAGATTTTGACACTTAAAATATAAAAATAAAGAGTTTCTGAGAATATAAAAGTTTCTGGAAATGTAAAGTGTTTGAATGAAAGGACAGGGTAAAAGTGGAGTTTCTGAGGAAATAAATGTGTTTAAAGGCAAGTAAAACAAGAACATGAAAAGGAAATCGAAAGATTCTAAGAGTAAAAGTGTTGTAAAAGTGAAATAAATATAAAAAGACTTGTATTTAAATTGTAAAGGATCATGATGTTCAGTACGTACATTTTGTCTTCTAACTCGTTTCCCTTCAATTACGGTAATTTGAGTGTTTGAGATTTTTTAGTACATGAAACGAACACCCTAAATCTAACATAAAAACAACTATTTATAGTGTCTTGACCCTAACGGTCCTACTCTAAAATCATGCCACGTTCGAAGCATGCAGGCTCCTTACGTTTACTGACTTCCACGCGTCTTCTAAGAATGGCGCTCTTATTTGAAATTCGAATCTTGTGCCAATGAATCGTTTTGCTAATTTTCTTCGATTTTGAACTGATCTTTTGCTTGGACCGTTTCCAATGCTGGCACATTCGTCCAGAGGAACTCTTTATATTTTAAACATTAAAATCTCAAATCGAAATCCATCATCTGTCACTGGAAATCGAAGACTCCTTTAGAACAATTGTTCTATATTTCTCAGCAATATTCATCATTAATATTAACCTCTTTTTATATGCTTATTCGAAATATTGTTTTGATATTCCAATTATTCTTTATTCAAAATTTCCAGCTAACAAATTTCCCCTCAAGAACATGTATTTCGATAGATATAAAGAAATACTTGTTTTTGAATGACTCATGTAATTTCGAAAACATCAACACTCATGATGACTACTCTGCACATGATATCAGAGTAAGTGTCCAAATTTCTGCAAAACGTCCAATCATCATACCTAAGCGTGCAATCAAGCAGCTTATAGCTAATAATTAGCAACAAAATGTCACTTCCCTAGGAAGTTTAAAAATCCACCTTTTCTCCTTTTAATGAGAAAGTTACACGTGTTCCACCTTTTCCCAGAGGTCAAAAAATTTCTAAACCGTTGAAGAAGGCTATAAAAGCACTTCATCTTCTTCATTTCAAACTTTTCAAAACTCTCTCAACCTTCAAACAACCCAGACTTTTCATTTTCAGAAAAAAAAACTTTCAATCTTCACAATGTCTTCTCCTTCAGCGTAAACTTCTGTATCCTGATTGTACTCACAAGGAAGCACTGAGACTACGTTGCAATTTGCATTAAAGAAGTCGTCAGTCATCAAGTCCTCTTTGTTTGCAGCCTCCTTCTGTGTCTTATTTTCTTCAGTGTCTTTCTTTGGTGAAAAAAGCTTCCTGGACACTGGGGTTGCCCCATCAGTTGATCTTTGGATTATATGTACTGGATTCCCCTATCTCCATAGGCTTCGAATCCCTTTCAGCTTTTTTGTTTCGCTGGTGTCTGCGCCATTGAGAGCGAGACATTGGATTTTTTCCTTTGTAATTCTCCAATCTTATTTCTTCCCTCCTATTTAAATTGAATTGTTTCCTGTAAGCCATCACAGTCTTACCTCCTTGGTCATAGCTTCGACATTTCCCTTTTCCGTTATCAGCCTTCATCTGCACCATCAGTCAGTGGGGATTTGTAGGTAGTTTGAAAGAAACTCTCTTCGTTCCCCTGGGATAAGGGCTGTCTGGCCTTCTTGGCATGGTTCTGCCAATGTTAGCAGGATTCGAAGGCCTTCCACCTTGGTGCCCCCAGCCTGATGCAAAAGGAACTTTCTCGAAAGCTTCAGCCATTTCTCTATCATATACCGCTGCACATCTGGGACAGATTAGACACTCTGTTCCAATCTTGTGGCAACGAACCAAGAATTCGAGCAGACTCTCATCAGCTTTGGGATAAACTCTGTACAGTTGATTGTCTTGCCTCCAGTTGACCCCTATTCGTTCACGCTGGGCCCTTTCGAACTCAGCAGCAATTATGGGGTTGCAGATGATGTTGCACCTTGGGCACAACAACTTATCCTGGTTCTTCTTATGACAGTGAAAAAGGTATTCGTGTAGACTCGCGTCTTTCCTGGGTAAGTTCTCCCTTCTTTTCTCTCTCTCTCTTTCTCCAAACAGCGTTCCACTTCTTCCATTTCAGTGTTGGGCTGTTCGAAATCCACCATATTCACTCCCAACGTCTGCCCACCAGAAATTTTAACCTCTTCGAACTTCATCCTGAGACCTTCAGTAGCCTCAGTCAAATTTTTGTCAGCAGCCAATTGGCCATCAACAGCCTTCTTTGCCTCACGAAGTATTTTTGCTTTGAGTACCTTTGGGAGGCCATCAGTAGCCTCTATTTCATTCCTAATCAAGACGGAGTCTCCATCCTCTTCGAATTCCACTTTTGATTGAACCTTCCTCTCAGCAATCTCCACTACATTGATATCCAGAGGCTCAGCATAGTTGGTCTCCGCCATCAGTAACGGATCTGTATCAACTTTCATTGGATTCTTCCCCTTATCTAAGAACTTCAGCTTGCCATCTTTGATTGTATTTTGTATCAGATCCCTGAAAAGAAAACATTGTGAGGTTTTATGGCCTAAGAAGTTATGATATTTACAAAAGCCCCTCTTCTTCCTTTGTTCCAATGGAGGAATCTTAAGGTTAGGAGGAACTATTAACTGGCCATCGTTTACCAAAAGATCAAATATTTCATCACATTTAGTTATATCGAAGTATAGACTTTCTTAGGGAATTTATCATTCCTTTCACTTTCGACAGGATCCTTTCCATTGGAAGGAAGCAAAACTTTACAAGCATAAGGCGGTGCTTCTTTAAGTTCTACAAGATCTATTTCGAACTGATCGAAATCATAAGGGTCTTGAGAATCATCTATGTTCTCCTCTTCATCCTCTATGTAGGGTATTCTTTCTTTCTTATGATTTTTACTAGCCCTAGCCTTTTCAGCTTTTAATCTTTCGACCTAACAAACCCTATCTGCTAGTTGGGCCATATCTCTAAGATACTGTGTATCCAATTTCTTTTGAATGGAATAATCTAGGCCCCCAGCGGCCATTTCGACCAATTCGTGTTCAGAACCTCGTGAAACATCTAGATTTCAACAAACGAAACCTATTCAAATAAACATCTATCGGTTCCGTGAATTTCCTCTTAATGCTTGCTAATTATTTCAGACTAATTTTAGACTGACCCATGTAAAATTGTTCATGGAAAAGTCTTTCTAAATAAGGCCATGTGTCCATAGATCCAGGGGGTAGGGTAATGAACCAAGTAAAAGCGTTCTTCGTTAGAGAACTTGGGAAGTATTTTATCCTAAGATTTTCGTTATTTGATATATCTCATGCTTCGGTTAAATATCTCGCTATATGTTCTACTGTTGATTCACTCGTGTCTCCAACAAATTTCGTGAATTTAGGGACTTTAAAGCCCCTGGGTAATTCTGTCTTCAAAACACAGTCTACGATAGGAGATGTGTAATTTGGCCTCCTAAATCCTGAATTTAAACCATTCTGGGCCATTATTCTTTCGATCATGGTGGTTAAGTTATTTTCTGCCACTAAATTGTCATTTCTAATCCTATGAACAATTTCGTCTGCATTTTGGTCCCTATTAACCATCATTATTGGTCTAGGTTGTTCGTTCTGAACTTCCTGAACCTCCTGTTGCCTTAATCTTGCCCCTATATTTCTCTCTTCGACCACTTGAATGGGGGGTCGAATCTGTTCGATCGTGGGTTCTTCGTTTCGAATCACCATCGGGTTTTGCCTACGTCTTGTAGGCGCGTCAGGGGCGCCAAAGAAATCTTCTATTCTAGCCATCTGGGCTGCACTTTCTTGGTTTGTTCTATTTATGTTCTGGATTAGGGGACCAAAAATAGCATTCATTTCACGGGCTAGGATTCCTACCATATCATGATTGCTATCATCCATTTGTTGCCTAAGCGCTGCCTAACTATTAGTTGTAAGGGTAGGCAATTGGGCGAGATTTCCTAGATTTTGGGCATTTGTACCCAAATTATTCATCCCTGAACCAGACCCTTGGCCTGGGGACGAAGTCGAGGCATTATGTAAACCTGCCATAAATGAAAGTGGCATTCAGATGGAGGGTTTCGGGTCTCAAAGGCTCGAAACCCGGAGGCCTAGTAGGGGTCGAATATTGTTGATTCCCTATGTGTGGCATAGTTTGCATTGATGACACACTAGATGGTATTTCCAATGTACTTACTGGGACCGTATTCGAACTACCAACAGGGATGGTATTGGGGGCATCAATCGAACTTGAAACGATTGTTGCAGCCCCTTGTGGGGGATTTTGTCCCCTATCTTGGTTAGTTGTGTTAACCATTGTTTTGGTACGTTGTCTTCTAGGTATATGTGGGTTATTGTTTTTTATTTTGTCACTTCGAAGGTTCATATACCAAAACGCACTCCAAACTCAGAAAACTTTAAAATTTTCAAACAGTTTTGAGAAAAAAATCTATTTATTATGACACTGTCCCACTGGGCGTGCCAATTTGTTTACGGTGATTTCTAGTAAACAACCGCTAGTCTTCCAATTTACTAATTATTATTGGTTACTTGCAGGATCGAGTAGATTGATCCTAGGACACATGTGTCATAACTTATTTCCATGTTCAAACCCATTATCTTAATAAATTTATATTGTGTGTGAATGTAGAATGTAAGATTCTTAAGAGATTTCTCTAAAATTGTCTATATAAATATGTTGACAGAATGTGTAAAAGAAAAGGCTTCGAATTAAACTTAGATTTTGACACTTAAAATATAAAAATAAAGAGTTTCTGAGAATATAAAAGTTTCTGGAAATGTAAAGTGTTTGAATGAAAGGACAGGGTAAAAGTGGAGTTTCTGAGGAAATAAATGTGTTTAAAGGCAAGTAAAACAAGAACATGAAAAGGAAATCGAAAGATTCTAAGAGTAAAAGTGCTGTAAAAGTGAAATAAATATAAAAAGACTTGTATTTAAATTGTAAAGGATCATGATGTTCAGTACGTACATTTTGTCTTCTAACTCGTTTCCCTTCAATTACGGGAATTTGAGTGTTTGAGATTTTTTAGTACATGAAACGAACACCCTAAATCTAACATAAAAACAACTATTTATAGTGTCTTGACCCTAACGGTCCTACTCTAAAATCATGCCACGTTCGAAGCATGCAGGCTCCTTACGTTTACTGACTTCCACGCGTCTTCTAAGAATGGCGCTCTTATTTGAAATTCGAATCTTGTGCCAACGAATCGTTTTGCTAATTTTCTTCGATTTCGAACTGATCTTTTGCTTGGACCGTTTCCAATGCTGGCACATTCGTCCAGAGGAACTCTTTATATTTTAAACATTAAAATCTCAAATCGAAATCCATCATCTGTCACTGGAAATCGAAGACTCCTTTAGAACAATTGTTCTATATTTCTCAGCAATATTCATCATTAATATTAACCTCTTTTTATATGCTTATTCGAAATATTGTTTTGATATTCCAATTATTCTTTATTCAAAATTTCCAGCTAACAAATTTCCCCTCAAGAACATGTATTTCGATAGATATAAAGAAATACTTGTTTTTGAATGACTCATGTAATTTCGAAAACATCAACACTCATGATGACTACTGCACATGATATCGAGTAAGTGTCCAAATTTCGCAAACGTCCAATCATCATACCTAAACGTGCAATCACAGTAGATTATAGCTAATAATTAGCAACAAAATGTCACTTCCTAGGAAGTTTAAAATCCACCTTTTCTCCTTTTAATGAGAAAGTTACACGTGTTCCACCTTTTCCCGAGGTCAAAAATTTCTAAACCGTTGAAGAAGGCTATAAAAGCACTTCATCTTCTTCATTTCAAACTTTTCAAACTCTCTCAACCTTCAAACAACCCGGACTTTTCATTTTCGAAAAAAACTTTCAATCTTCACAATGTCCTTCAACAAACTCAGTATCCGATTGTACTCACAAGGAAGCACCGAGACTACGTTGCAATTTGCATTAAAGAAGTCGTCATCAAGTCCTCTTTGTTTGCGCCTCATACGTGTCTTATTTTCTGTCTTTCTTTGGTGAAAAGCTTCGACACCGGGGTTGCCCCATCTGGTTCTTGATTTGGATTATATGTACTGGATTCCCCTATCTCCATAGGCTTCGAATCCCTTTCAGCTTTTTTGTTTCGCTGGTGTCTGCGCCATTGAGAGCGAGACATTGGATTTTTTCCTTTGTAATTCTCCAATCTTATTTCTTCCCTCCTATTTAAATTGAATTGTTTCCTGTAAGCCATCACAGTCTTACCTCCTTGGTCATAGCTTCGACATTTCCCTTTTCCGTTATCAGCCTTCATCTGCAGCCATCTGTCAGTGGGGATTTCTGTAGGTAGTTTGAAAGAAACTCTCTTCGTTCCCCTGGGATAAGGGCTGTCTGGCCTTCTTGGCATGGTTCTGCCAATGTTAGCAGGATTCGAAGGCCTTCCACCTTGGTGCCCCCAGCCTGATGCAAAAGGAACTTTCTCGAAAGCTTCAGCCATTTCTCTATCATATACCGCTGCACATCTGGGACAGATTAGACACTCTGTTCCAATCTTGTGGCAACGAACCAAGAATTCGAGCAGACTCTCATCAGCTTTGGGATAAACTCTGTACAGTTGATTGTCTTGCCTCCAGTTGACCCCTATTCGTTCACGCTGGGCCCTTTCGAACTCAGCAGCAATTATGGGGTTGCAGATGATGTTGCACCTTGGGCACAACAACTTATCCTGGTTCTTCTTATGACAGTGAAAAAGGTATTCGTGTAGACTCGCGTCTTTCCTGGGTAAGTTCTCCCTTCTTTTCTCTCTCTCTTTCTCCAAACAGCGTTCCACTTCTTCCATTTCAGTGTTGGGCTGTTCGAAATCCACCATATTCACTCCCAACGTCTGCCCACCAGAAATTTTAACCTCTTCGAACTTCATCCTGAGACCTTCAGTAGCCTCAGTCAAATTTTTGTCAGCAGCCAATTGGCCATCAACAGCCTTCTTTGCCTCACGAAGTATTTTTGCTTTGAGTACCTTTGGGAGGCCATCAGTAGCCTCTATTTCATTCCTAATCAAGACGGAGTCTCCATCCTCTTCGAATTCCACTTTTGATTGAACCTTCCTCTCAGCAATCTCCACTACATTGATATCCAGAGGCTCAGCATAGTTGGTCTCCGCCATCAGTAACGGATCTGTATCAACTTTCATTGGATTCTTCCCCTTATCTAAGAACTTCAGCTTGCCATCTTTGATTGTATTTTGTATCAGATCCCTGAAAAGAAAACATTGTGAGGTTTTATGGCCTAAGAAGTTATGATATTTACAAAAGCCCCTCTTCTTCCTTTGTTCCAATGGAGGAATCTTAAGGTTAGGAGGAACTATTAACTGGCCATCGTTTACCAAAAGATCAAATATTTCATCACATTTAGTTATATCGAAGTATAGACTTTCTTAGGGAATTTATCATTCCTTTCACTTTCGACAGGATCCTTTCCATTGGAAGGAAGCAAAACTTTACAAGCATAAGGCGGTGCTTCTTTAAGTTCTACAAGATCTATTTCGAACTGATCGAAATCATAAGGGTCTTGAGAATCATCTATGTTCTCCTCTTCATCCTCTATGTAGGGTATTCTTTCTTTCTTATGATTTTTACTAGCCCTAGCCTTTTCAGCTTTTAATCTTTCGACCTAACAAACCCTATCTGCTAGTTGGGCCATATCTCTAAGATACTGTGTATCCAATTTCTTTTGAATGGAATAATCTAGGCCCCCAGCGGCCATTTCGACCAATTCGTGTTCAGGAACTACTGTGAAACATCTAGATTTCAACAAACGAAACCTATTCAAATAAACATCTATCGGTTCCGTGAATTTCCTCTTAATGCTTGCTAATTATTTCAGACTAATTTTAGACTGACCCATGTAAAATTGTTCATGGAAAAGTCTTTCTAAATAAGGCCATGTGTCCATAGATCCAGGGGGTAGGGTAATGAACCAAGTAAAAGCGTTCTTCGTTAGAGAACTTGGGAAGTATTTTATCCTAAGATTTTCGTTATTTGATATATCTCATGCTTCGGTTAAATATCTCGCTATATGTTCTACTGTTGATTCACTCGTGTCTCCAACAAATTTCGTGAATTTAGGGACTTTAAAGCCCCTGGGTAATTCTGTCTTCAAAACACAGTCTACGATAGGAGATGTGTAATTTGGCCTCCTAAATCCTGAATTTAAACCATTCTGGGCCATTATTCTTTCGATCATGGTGGTTAAGTTATTTTCTGCCACTAAATTGTCATTTCTAATCCTATGAACAATTTCGTCTGCATTTTGGTCCCTATTAACCATCATTGTTGGTCTAGGTTGTTCGTTCTGAACTTCCTGAACCTCCTGTTGCCTTAAT
Organism: Vicia sativa; assembly: GCA_021764765.1. Taxonomy (NCBI): domain Eukaryota; kingdom Viridiplantae; phylum Streptophyta; class Magnoliopsida; order Fabales; family Fabaceae; genus Vicia; species Vicia sativa. The sequence goes on from CM038796.1 coordinate 46,840,826, forward strand.
CTTGCCCCTATATTTCTCTCTTCGACCACTTGAATGGGGGGTCGAATCTGTTCGATCGTGGGTTCTTCGTTTCGAATCACCATCGGGTTTTGCCTACGTCTTGTAGGCGCGTCAGGGGCGCCAAAGAAATCTTCTATTCTAGCCATCTGGGCTGCACTTTCTTGGTTTGTTCTATTTATGTTCTGGATTAGGGGACCAAAAATAGCATTCATTTCACGGGCTAGGATTCCTACCATATCATGATTGCTATCATCCATTTGTTGCCTAAGCGCTGCCTAACTATTAGTTGTAAGGGTAGGCAATTGGGCGAGATTTCCTAGATTTTGGGCATTTGTACCCAAATTATTCATCCCTGAACCAGACCCTTGGCCTGGGGACGAAGTCGAGGCATTATGTAAACCTGCCATAAATGAAAGTGGCATTCCGTATGGAGGGTTTCTGGGTCTCAAAGGCTCGAAACCCGGAGGCCTAGTAGGGGTCGAATATTGTTGATTCCCTATGTGTGGCATAGTTTGCATTGATGACACGCTAGATGGTATTTCCAATGTACTTACTGGGACCGTATTCGAACTACCAACAGGGATGGTATTGGGGGCATCAATCGAACTTGAAACGATTGTTGCAGCCCCTTGTGGGGGATTTTGTCCCCTATCTTGGTTAGTTGTGTTAACCATTGTTTTGGTACGTTGTCTTCTAGGTATATGTGGGTTATTGTTTTTTATTTTGTCACTTCGAAGGTTCATATACCAAAACGCACTCCAAACTCAGAAAACTTTAAAATTTTCAAACAGTTTTGAGAAAAAAATCTATTTATTATGACACTGTCCCACTGGGCGTGCCAATTTGTTTACGGTGATTTCTAGTAAACAACCGCTAGTCTTCCAATTTACTGATTATTATTGGTTACTTGCAGGATCGACTAGATTGATCCTAGGACACATGTGTCATAACTTATTTCCATGTTCAAACCCATTATCTTAATAAATTTATATTGTGTGTGAATGTAGAATGTAAGATTCTTAAGAGATTTCTCGAGAATTGTGTATATAAATATGTTGACAGAATGTGTAAAGGAAAAGGGTTGGAATTAAACTTAGATTTTGACACTTGAAATATAAAAATAAAGAGTTTCTGAGAATATAAAAGTTTCTGGAAATGTAAAGTGTTTGAATGAAAGGACAAGGTAAAAGTGGAGTTTCTGAGGAAATAAATGTGTTTAAAGGCAAGTAAAACAAGAACATGAAAAGGAAATCGAAAGATTCTAAGAGTAAAAGTGCTGTAAAAGTGAAATAAATATAAAAAGACTTGTATTTAAATTGTAAAGGATCATGATGTTCAGTACGTACATTTTGTCTTCTAACTCGTTTCCCTTCAATTACGGTAATTTGTGTGTTTGAGATTTTTTAGTACATGAAACGAACACCCTAAATCTAACATAAAAACAACTATTTATAGTGTCTTGACCCTAACGGTCCTACTCTAAAATCATACCACGTTCGAAGCATGCAGGCTCCTTACGTTTACTGACTTCCACGCGTCTTCTAAGAATGGCGCTCTTATTTGAAATTCGAATCTTGTGCCAATGAATCGTTTTGCTAATTTTCTTCGATTTTGAACTGATCTTTTGCTTGGACCGTTTCCAATGCTGGCACATTCGTCCAGAGGAACTCTTTATATTTTAAACATTAAAATCTCAAATCGAAATCCATCATCTGTCACTGGAAATCGAAGACTCCTTTAGAACAATTGTTCTATATTTCTCAGCAATATTCATCATTAATATTAACCTCTTTTTATATGCTTATTCGAAATATTGTTTTGATATTCCAATTATTCTTTATTCAAAATTTCCAGCTAACAAATTTCCCCTCAAGAACATGTATTTCGATAGATATAAAGAAATACTTGTTTTTGAATGACTCATGTAATTTCGAAAACATCAACACTCATGATGACTACTCTGCACATGATATCAGAGTAAGTGTCCAAATTTCTGCAAAACGTCCAATCATCATACCTAAACGTGCAATCACAGCAGTTATAGCTAATAATTAGCAACAAAATGTCACTTCCCTAGGAAGTTTAAAAATCCACCTTTTCTCCTTTTAATGAGAAAGTTACACGTGTTCCACCTTTTCCCAGAGGTCAAAAAATTTCTAAACCGTTGAAGAAGGCTATAAAAGCACTTCATCTTCTTCATTTCAAACTTTTCAAAACTCTCTCAACCTTCAAACAACCCAGACTTTTCATTTTCAGAAAAAAAAACTTTCAATCTTCACAATGTCTACTCCTTCAGCGTAAACTTCTGTATCCTGATTGTACTCACAAGGAAGCACTGAGACTACGTTGCAATTTGCATTAAAGAAGTCGTCAGTCATCAAGTCCTCTTTGTTTGCAGCCTCCTTCTGTGTCTTATTTTCTTCAGTGTCTTTCTTTGGTGAAAAAAGCTTCCTGGACACTGGGGGGTTGCCCCCAGTCTGGGTTACTGATGCTGGATTATATGTACTGGATTCCCCTATCTCCATAGGCTTCGAATCCCTTTCAGCTTTTTTGTTTCGCTGGTGTCTGCGCCATTGAGAGCGAGACATTGGATTTTTTCCTTTGTAATTCTCCAATCTTATTTCTTCCCTCCTATTTAAATTGAATTGTTTCCTGTAAGCCATCACAGTCTTACCTCCTTGGTCATAGCTTCGACATTTCCCTTTTCCGTTATCAGCCTTCATCTGCAGCCATCTGTCAGTGGGGATTTCTGTAGGTAGTTTGAAAGAAACTCTCTTCGTTCCCCTGGGATAAGGGCTGTCTGGCCTTCTTGGCATGGTTCTGCCAATGTTAGCAGGATTCGAAGGCCTTCCACCTTGGTGCCCCCAGCCTGATGCAAAAGGAACTTTCTCGAAAGCTTCAGCCATTTCTCTATCATATACCGCTGCACATCTGGGACAGATTAGACACTCTGTTCCAATCTTGTGGCAACGAACCAAGAATTCGAGCAGACTCTCATCAGCTTTGGGATAAACTCTGTACAGTTGATTGTCTTGCCTCCAGTTGACCCCTATTCGTTCACGCTGGGCCCTTTCGAACTCAGCAGCAATTCTGGGGTTGCAGATGATGTTGCACCTTGGGCACAACAACTTATCCTGGTTCTTCTTATGACAGTGAAAAAGGTATTCGTGTAGACTCGCGTCTTTCCTGGGTAAGTTCTCCCTTCTTTTCTCTCTCTCTTTCTCCAAACAGCGTTCCACTTCTTCCATTTCAGTGTTGGGCTGTTCGAAATCCACCATATTCACTCCCAACGTCTGCCCACCAGAAATTTTAACCTCTTCGAACTTCATCCTGAGACCTTCAGTAGCCTCAGTCAAATTTTTGTCAGCAGCCAATTGGCCATCAACAGCCTTCTTTGCCTCACGAAGTATTTTTGCTTTGAGTACCTTTGGGAGGCCATCAGTAGCCTCTATTTCATTCCTAATCAAGACGGAGTCTCCATCCTCTTCGAATTCCACTTTTGATTGAACCTTCCTCTCAGCAATCTCCACTACATTGATATCCAGAGGCTCAGCATAGTTGGTCTCCGCCATCAGTAACGGATCTGTATCAACTTTCATTGGATTCTTCCCCTTATCTAAGAACTTCAGCTTGCCATCTTTGATTGTATTTTGTATCAGATCCCTGAAAAGAAAACATTGTGAGGTTTTATGGCCTAAGAAGTTATGATATTTACAAAAGCCCCTCTTCTTCCTTTGTTCCAATGGAGGAATCTTAAGGTTAGGAGGAACTATTAACTGGCCATCGTTTACCAAAAGATCAAATATTTCATCACATTTAGTTATATCGAAGTATAGACTTTCTTAGGGAATTTATCATTCCTTTCACTTTCGACAGGATCCTTTCCATTGGAAGGAAGCAAAACTTTACAAGCATAAGGCGGTGCTTCTTTAAGTTCTACAAGATCTATTTCGAACTGATCGAAATCATAAGGGTCTTGAGAATCATCTATGTTCTCCTCTTCATCCTCTATGTAGGGTATTCTTTCTTTCTTATGATTTTTACTAGCCCTAGCCTTTTCAGCTTTTAATCTTTCGACCTAACAAACCCTATCTGCTAGTTGGGCCATATCTCTAAGATACTGTGTATCCAATTTCTTTTGAATGGAATAATCTAGGCCCCCAGCGGCCATTTCGACCAATTCGTGTTCAGGAACTACTGTGAAACATCTAGATTTCAACAAACGAAACCTATTCAAATAAACATCTATCGGTTCCGTGAATTTCCTCTTAATGCTTGCTAATTATTTCAGACTAATTTTAGACTGACCCATGTAAAATTGTTCATGGAAAAGTCTTTCTAAATAAGGCCATGTGTCCATAGATCCAGGGGGTAGGGTAATGAACCAAGTAAAAGCGTTCTTCGTTAGAGAACTTGGGAAGTATTTTATCCTAAGATTTTCGTTATTTGATATATCTCATGCTTCGGTTAAATATCTCGCTATATGTTCTACTGTTGATTCACTCGTGTCTCCAACAAATTTCGTGAATTTAGGGACTTTAAAGCCCCTGGGTAATTCTGTCTTCAAAACACAGTCTACGATAGGAGATGTGTAATTTGGCCTCCTAAATCCTGAATTTAAACCATTCTGGGCCATTATTCTTTCGATCATGGTGGTTAAGTTATTTTCTGCCACTAAATTGTCATTTCTAATCCTATGAACAATTTCGTCTGCATTTTGGTCCCTATTAACCATCATTGTTGGTCTAGGTTGTTCGTTCTGAACTTCCTGAACCTCCTGTTGCCTTAATCTTGCCCCTATATTTCTCTCTTCGACCACTTGAATGGGGGGTCGAATCTGTTCGATCGTGGGTTCTTCATTTCGAATCACCATCGGGTTTTGCCTACGTCTTGTAGGCGCGTCAGGGGCGCCAAAGAAATCTTCTATTCTAGCCATCTGGGCTGCACTTTCTTGGTTTGTTCTATTTATGTTCTGGATTAGGGGACCAAAAATAGCATTCATTTCACGGGCTAGGATTCCTACCATATCATGATTGCTATCATCCATTTGTTGCCTAAGCGCTGCCTAACTATTAGTTGTAAGGGTAGGCAATTGGGCGAGATTTCCTAGATTTTGGGCATTTGTACCCAAATTATTCATCCCTGAACCAGACCCTTGGCCTGGGGACGAAGTCGAGGCATTATGTAAACCTGCCATAAATGAAAGTGGCATTCCGTATGGAGGGTTTCTGGGTCTCAAAGGCTCGAAACCCGGAGGCCTAGTAGGGGTCGAATATTGTTGATTCCCTATGTGTGGCATAGTTTGCATTGATGACACGCTAGATGGTATTTCCAATGTACTTACTGGGACCGTATTCGAACTACCAACAGGGATGGTATTGGGGGCATCAATCGAACTTGAAACGATTGTTGCAGCCCCTTGTGGGGGATTTTGTCCCCTATCTTGGTTAGTTGTGTTAACCATTGTTTTGGTACGTTGTCTTCTAGGTATATGTGGGTTATTGTTTTTTATTTTGCCACTTCGAAGGTTCATATACCAAAACGCACTCCAAACTCAGAAAACTTTAAAATTTTCAAACAGTTTGAGAAAAAATCTATTTATTATGACACTGCCCCTTGGGCGTGCCAATTTGTTTACGGTGATTTCTAGTAAACAACCGCTAGTCTTCAATTTACTAATTATTATTGGTTACTTGCGGGATCGAGTAGATTGATCCTAGGACACATGTGTCATAACTTATTTCCATGTTCAAACCCATTATCTTAATAAATTTATATTGTGTGTGAATGTAGAATGTAAGATTCTTAAGAGATTTCTCTAAAATTGTCTATATAAATATGTTGACAGAATGTGTAAAAGAAAAGGCTTCGAATTAAACTTAGATTTTGACACTTGAAATATAAAAATAAAGAGTTTCTGAGAATATAAAAGTTTCTGGAAATGTAAAGTGTTTGAATGAAAGGACAGGGTAAAAGTGGAGTTTCTGAGGAAATAAATGTGTTTAAAGGCAAGTAAAACAAGAACATGAAAAGGAAATCGAAAGATTCTAAGAGTAAAAGTGTTGTAAAAGTGAAATAAATATAAAAAGACTTGTATTTAAATTGTAAAGGATCATGATGTTCAGTACGTACATTTTGTCTTCTAACTCGTTTCCCTTCAATTACGGGAATTTGAGTGTTTGAGATTTTTTAGTACATGAAACGAACACCCTAAATCTAACATAAAAACAACTATTTATAGTGTCTTGACCCTAACGGTCCTACTCTAAAATCATGCCACGTTCGAAGCATGCAGGCTCCTTACGTTTACTGACTTCCACGCGTCTTCTAAGAATGGCGCTCTTATTTGAAATTCGAATCTTGTGCCAACGAATCGTTTTGCTAATTTTCTTCGATTTTGAACTGATCTTTTGCTTGGACCGTTTCCAATGCTGGCACATTCGTCCAGAGGAACTCTTTATATTTTAAACATTAAAATCTCAAATCGAAATCCATCATCTGTCATTGGAAATCGAAGACTCCTTTAGAACAATTGTTCTATATTTCTCAGCAATATTCATCATTAATATTAACCTCTTTTTATATGCTTATTCGAAATATTGTTTTGATATTCCAATTATTCTTTATTCAAAATTTCCAGCTAACAAATTTCCCCTCAAGAACATGTATTTCGATAGATATAAAGAAATACTTGTTTTTGAATGACTCATGTAATTTCGAAAACATCAACACTCATGATGACTACTCGCACATGATGTCGAGTAAGTGTCCAAATTTCGCAAAACGTCCAATCATCATACCTAAGCGTGCAATCACAGAGTTATAGCTAATAATTAGCAACAAAATGTCACTTCCTAGGAAGTTTAAAATCCACCTTTTCTCCTTTTAATGAGAAAGTTACACGTGTTCCACCTTTTCCTAGAGGTCAAAAAATTTCTAAACCGTTGAAGAAGGCTATAAAAGCACTTCATCTTCTTCATTTCAAACTTTTCAAAACTCTCTCAACCTTCAAACAACCCAGACTTTTCATTTTCGGAAAAAAAAACTTTCAATCTTCACAATGTCTTCTCCTTAAACTTCTGTATCCTGATTGTACTCACAAGGAAGCACTGAGACTACGTTGCAATTTGCATTAAAGAAGTCGTCAGTCATCAAGTCCTCTTTGTTTGCAGCCTCCTTCTGTGTCTTATTTTCTTCAGTGTCTTTCTTTGGTGAAAAAAGCTTCACGGACTTTGGGGGTTGCCCTCAGGTTCTTGATCTTTGGATTATATGTACTGGATTCCCCTATCTCCATAGGCTTCGAATCCCTTTCAGCTTTTTTGTTTCGCTGGTGTCTGCGCCATTGAGAGCGAGACATTGGATTTTTTCCTTTGTAATTCTCCAATCTTATTTCTTCCCTCCTATTTAAATTGAATTGTTTCCTGTAAGCCATCACAGTCTTACCTCCTTGGTCATAGCTTCGACATTTCCCTTTTCCGTTATCAGCCTTCATCTGCAGCCATCTGTCAGTGGGGATTTCTGTAGGTAGTTTGAAAGAAACTCTTCGTTCCTGGATAAGGGTTCGGCCTTCTTGGCATGGTTACGCCAATGTTAGCGGATTCAAGGCCTTCCACCTTGGTGCCCCACTGATGCAAAGGAACTTTCTCGAAAGCTTCAGCCATTTCTCTATCATATACCGCTGCACATCTGGGATAGATTAGACACTCTGTTCCAATCTTGTGGCAACGAACCAAGAATTCGAGCAGACTCTCATCAGCTTTGGGATAAACTCATACGCTTGATTGTCTTGCCCGGTTGACCCCTATTCGCTCACTGGCCCTTTCGAACTCAGGGGTTGAGATGATGTTGCACCTTGGGCACAACTTATCCTGGTTCTTCTTATGACAGTGAAAAAGGTATTCGTGTAGACTCGCGTCTTTCCTGGGTAAGTTCTCCCTTCTTTTCTCTCTCTCTTTCTCCAAACAGCGTTCCACTTCTTCCATTTCAGTGTTGGGCTGTTCGAAATCCACCATATTCACTCCCAACGTCTGCCCACCAGAAATTTTAACCTCTTCGAACTTCATCCTGAGACCTTCAGTAGCCTCAGTCAAATTTTTGTCAGCAGCCAATTGGCCATCAACAGCCTTCTTTGCCTCACGAAGTATTTTTGCTTTGAGTACCTTTGGGAGGCCATCAGTAGCCTCTATTTCATTCCTAATCAAGACGGAGTCTCCATCCTCTTCGAATTCCACTTTTGATTGAACCTTCCTCTCAGCAATCTCCACTACATTGATATCCAGAGGCTCAGCATAGTTGGTCTCCGCCATCAGTAACGGATCTGTATCAACTTTCATTGGATTCTTCCCCTTATCTAAGAACTTCAGCTTGCCATCTTTGATTGTATTTTGTATCAGATCCCTGAAAAGAAAACATTGTGAGGTTTTATGGCCTAAGAAGTTATGATATTTACAAAAGCCCCTCTTCTTCCTTTGTTCCAATGGAGGAATCTTAAGGTTAGGAGGAACTATTAAGCGCCATCGTTTACCAAAAGATCAAATATTTCATCACATTTAGTTATATCGAAGTATAGACTTTCTTAGGGAATTTATCATTCCTTTCACTTTCGACAGGATCCTTTCCATTGGAAGGAAGCAAAACTTTACAAGCATAAGGCGGTGCTTCTTTAAGTTCTACAAGATCTATTTCGAACTGATCGAAATCATAAGGGTCTTGAGAATCATCTATGTTCTCCTCTTCATCCTCTATGTAGGGTATTCTTTCTTTCTTATGATTTTTACTAGCCCTAGCCTTTTCAGCTTTTAATCTTTCGACCTAACAAACCCTATCTGCTAGTTGGGCCATATCTCTAAGATACTGTGTATCCAATTTCTTTTGAATGGAATAATCTAGGCCCCCAGCGGCCATTTCGACCAATTCGTGTTCAGGAACTACTGTGAAACATCTAGATTTCAACAAACGAAACCTATTCAAATAAACATCTATCGGTTCCGTGAATTTCCTCTTAATGCTTGCTAATTATTTCAGACTAATTTTAGACTGACCCATGTAAAATTGTTCATGGAAAAGTCTTTCTAAATAAGGCCATGTGTCCATAGATCCAGGGGGTAGGGTAATGAACCAAGTAAAAGCGTTCTTCGTTAGAGAACTTGGGAAGTATTTTATCCTAAGATTTTCGTTATTTGATATATCTCATGCAGGCTCCTTACGTTTACTAACTTCCACGCGTCTTCTAAGAATGGCGCTCTTATTTGAAATTCGAATCTTGTGCCAATGAATCGTTTTGCTAATTTTCTTCGATTTTGAACTGATCTTTTGCTTGGACCGTTTCCAATGCTGGCACATTCGTCCAGAGGAACTCTTTATATTTTAAACATTAAAATCTCAAATCGAAATCCATCATCTGTCACTAGAAATCGAAGACTCCTTTAGAAAAATTGTTCTATATTTCTCACCAATATTCATCATTAATATTAACCTCTTTTTATATGCTTATTCGAAATATTGTTTTGATATTCCAATTATTCTTTATTCGAAATTGCCAGCTAACACATACATAGATGCCTAACTCAATGTCTAAACTCGATAACTAACCTAATCGAGTAAACCAAGTGAGAAGAGGGGTAGAATCAAGCAAATGGCTTTGGCAAAAGCACACAAACTAAGCACTAACAAGTGCTAAGAAAAAGAAAAGAAGCAGGAGAAGAAGATGTGGTGGAATCAGGTGAATGATGTTCATATAAAGTGTCATGTGAAGTGAGGTCAGTATACACAACATTCATTCACAAAGTTTATACAAACCTCTAACAAACATCAAACATCATTATAAACATACACATACAAAGTTAATTCACAAACTAGGTCGAAACTAGTCCTAAAAGCATACGAAGAGCTAATTGTGCAAAGCGTTAGACTTAGAGGAAGTTAATGGACAATTAAAGAATGAAATGACACAAAATTCAGTAGATAAACATGTTAATGTTTCATTTACATCATACAAATAAACCACAAATATTCAAGAGCAAAAATCTACCAAAAGTGTGTAAACATGCAACAATCGTGTGTAGTGAAGTGAATCTAAGTGTGTGAGACTTATGATATGAAAAGAAGGTGTCAAGATGAAGTGATTACACTACCAACATCATATGAAAGAATTAATAACCAAATCTTAAAAAAAATGTCACAAAAATGCAATTACAACATTAGTGCGAAAACTAGTCGAATTCTTAGCCTAGGAAGTGTTTACAAGTTAAAAGAAACCATGAAAATGCAAAGATGAAAAGAGATGAACCAAGAAAGACCAAGATGCACAAATTACAGTAGCAAACATATTATTTCATCAATAAGGTCATTCAAACATTCATTCAAAGGATTCACAAACAAAACACTTAAGAAAGATGCATTCGGTTCATACAAGTGCGGGCAAACATGTGTGCGCGTGTGTGTGCTTGAGCATACTTGTGCTAAGTGTCACATGATGGTGGGATCAGAAGCAACACATAATGAAGAACTACTCATGCTATACACTATCAAGTTACAGGATATTCCAAATTGCGAATACACAATACTAACACAAAAACTGGTTAAGAACTTGACCTAGAATGCAACTAGAAGTCGAATGAAGCATGGTTAATGCATGAAGGAAAAGGAATGAACCTCATAGCACAAAAGGACATGGAAGGCAGTAGCTAGCATGGTAAGAATGCATTATCATCATATACATAAACATCATGAAGATTCACAAACAAAGGAAACTAAGAGAGCCTAAGTATGCATCTAGAAGTGTGTAGTGAAATGTGCATGGATATGCAATTGTGAACATGCTTAGTGGTGTCATATTTGAGTGAAGTCAATGAGGGACACATAGAGATTACATTCATGTTGGACACAAACAAATTACAATCACCTAAAGAAAACCTACACAAAACTAATACAGGAAAAACTAGTCAAGAATTTGTCTTAAACATGCACCTAGGAGTCAAATGAAGCATGGCATGCCATAGGTGAAGAGGCATGAACATTTAGAAGATGGAAAAGGATGAAAGTCAGTAGTTATCATGGTATATATGCACTCATGTCATATACACAATCATCATAATCTTTTCATAAGCAACTTTCAATAAGAAAACATGAATGTGCATCCTAGAAGTGTGTGATGGCATGTGTTCATATATGTATTCAAACATGAGTGTGTCAAGTGTCATATACAAGTGAGATCAGTTATGAGAACATAAATATGATGTTCACACAAAGCACAAAACAATTATCATACATCACAACCATTCATAGCACAAAACTAGCAAAGGAAAAGATCGATTTTAAACCCTAGAGTTAGTTTTAAGTAAGCATATAAGTTAATGAATCAAATATGATGAAGAGGCAAGGTGAGAAGGTGATGTGACACACAAATTCAGTAACTTAAGACCTAATTAAACCATAAACAAAAGCATTTCAAACAAGGTAAAGAGCTTACATACAAAAGTACATAGAATTAGGGTTTGAAAACACCAAAACTAGTCAAATATGGCACTTGATAAAGATTAAACAAAATAGTTTAAATTAGACAATTAAAACCATGTGTGACTTGTGTCATAAGTTTAACTCAAAATATGATTCATGAGCAACCAAATGTAGAAGATAAAACTTCCATACACAAACAAATCACCTATTTGATGAACAAAATCATCTAAAGTAAATACCACATATCTAAAATCAAACGACATTGATTAAGATTATGTAGGAAAGGAATGATGTCTTGTATGTAATAGAGTGATGATAGAACCCTCACAAGATACTTGTTATGAGCTCAAGGTAATGTCAATGGAAGCAACATACCTCATACATCATGAACCTATAATCCCTTAAGGTATTGTCCAACCAAAAATTAGAAGAGAAAGAAGATTTAGCTCTTTTAGGTCATCATGATGATCTTACAATTGAATGCAAGTCAATGAATCAAAGAGCATGGAATTAATGATCACATAATGCACAAAGTCAGAAGTAAAGACCAAGAATTCAAATAAAATTGGATCACTAATGTAAAGAAAGATACACATAATACAAATGTTACAACTATGATCACAAGATGATGACAATCTTAACAACAAAAACTAAAATGAGTTGTGCAAGTTAGGGATCTTATATGAATCAATCAAACTGGAGTCAAAGCCCTAAATATGCTATGAGTACAAGATAAAGAGATGAGAAGTAAATTCCCAAGGGATTGCATGAATGTATTGCTCATATCTCACAACTCTTTAGATGAATATCCTTGAGGTTATCATACCCCTAAGCATCAATTAGAAACACAAATTGTACAAGAACATGGATTAAGAATCAAAGCATCAACAAATTAGGGTTTTGGAAACCATACAAACTTTATGCTCAAGGTGAAAACCAAATGATCAACATCTAATTTTCCATAAATGAAAACATGTTTACATATCAATAGAGCATTCAAATGATCATCACATACCCAAATATTGGCCTTAAATTATGTCCATAAGCTTTAAATTGAAACTTGACTCAATTACACTAGGCCAAAGGACATGTTCACTTTGAAAATTCCATAAGAATAGAAAGATGGGATATAAAATCCAAGAAAAAATGAACTAATGAGCTCAAATCCCTTACAAGTTAGAGACATATCCTTACTCAATCCAAAAGTCCATGGAAGGATCAAAATAAAATTCAAAAAGTCAACACTAGTTCAAAATTAAACTTATATGACCAATAAACAAATTTTTTTTGTATAAAATACAAAAATCAGAAATAAAAATCTACAAAAATTTGAAACAGTAACCTAACATCCCAAATAAGATCAAAACTATTTTTTTTTATTTCCAAGGAAAAATGATAAAAGCAATAAAAATGCAAAATGTGGAATGCAAATCAAATATTTAATGCAAAAATTCAATTAATTATGCAAAAATGACAAAATTATAGAATAAAAATCATAAATGCATGATGTATGGTTAGAATGATCTAAAACGTTTTTTATGTATTTTTTTGTATGAATAGAAGTATTTTAAATAATTATGATTATGCATAAAATGCAATATAATGCATGAATTTATCTAATTATGCAAAAATGACAAAATTATAAAATAAAAATCAGAAATGCATGGTGCATGTATTTAATGATTTAAAATATTTTTTATGTATTTTTTGTATGAATAAAAATATTTTAAATAATTATAATTATGCATGAAATGCAATATAATGCATGAAATGCAATATAATGCATGAAATGCAATATAATGCATGAATTTATTTAATTAAGCAAAAATGACAAAATTATAAAATAAATATCAGAAATGCATGGTGCATGGACTGAATGATTTAAAATATTTTTTATGTATTTTTTGTATGAATAAAAATATTTTAAATAATTATAATTATGCATGAAATGCAATATAATGCATGAATTTATTTAACTATGCAAAAATGACAAAATTATAAAATAAAAATTATAAATGCATGGTGCATGTATTGAATGATTTAAAATATTTTTTATGTATTTTTTGTATGTATAAAAATATTTGAAATAATTATAATTATGCATGAAATACAATATAATGCATGAATTTATTTAATTATGAAAAAATGCCAAAATTATAAAATATAAATCAGAAACTAAAAATTAACCAATAGGGTTCAGAATATTTTTTGTGTAATTTTTTATCATTGGAAAGTATTTTTTATGATTTTTTCAATTAAGACAAAACCAATTAATCTTAAAAGTTATTTAATCAATCAAAACATTTTTAAAATTTCAGAAAAAATTCCACAACATATTAGAGGTCAACAAGAGATTGTGATATTTTTTCCATAATTTTTGGACAATTTTTGGATGCAAAATAAAATGATCAAAGATGCTAAATATAAAATAAATCAAATGGAAGCAAGAATTAAAATCAACCAATCAGATCGTGACACGCAGTCATCTTCAACCTCATGCCTAAGCCCTAAAATGCGTGAAACATCAGTGCCATGCACCTGACTTCTGATCTCTATAACTTCCCCATTTCTTAACCAAATCAAACGATTCAAGGCTCTAATTAAAGATCACATGGCAAGCTATGACACACAACTTGTAGAATTCAAAATAGTTAGTCATGCATCAAGAAATCAGAGTGAGAAAACTGAGAAAATCATCCAAATCCGGATTTACAGAACATCATGTTATGCAACACACTTCAAAAACAGATGCAAATATACATCAAACCTATTGTTTGGCCAGCTAACCACGCATATATAAGCTTTTATTCATCAATGGCAAGCTGAAAAAGCAGATTCAAAGTTCAACATTACCTCTTGATTTGGAAAATAAATCCAAATGGGCCTCTGAAATTGAAGAGAAAACTCCACTAGCTTGCTCTTGAGTCTTCAGTGAGGTGATAATAAGAAGAGGAATCCCTTTAAAATGCAAGTTGCAGAAACTTCAATGGAGAGGAAAACTTGAGATGTAGAGTGTATTTTTAGATCTGGAAAACGAGAGAAGGCAGCCTCCCTTACAAGATGAGAAGCTTCATGCTTATATAGAGGGAGTGTAAGCAAGGGTACATCAGTCTTTCATGCCATAAATCCGTTGGAGCAAAAATTATAAAAAATGGCATGGTGAGTCAGCTTTGCATTTTGCTCTCATGTGAGCTCTCTCTAGCTGCGTTTTGATGAGCTGTGGAGATTGTGTGAAGAGGCAGCACATGGGTTGTTCCTCAAACTTACTAGTTATGGCAAAAAAATGAAACATTCGTGCATGGCAAGGGTGTGAAGAATACTCATTTTGCTTAGGCTTTTTATGGCAAAAAATGAGGTGGCAAGTGTGCTTCGATTCCCAGTTTGTGCTTGCCTAGAAACAACTTGTAAAAAACACAAAAACATGAAAACACATTATGTGCACACAGCCTGTGGATGACACTATTCAAGCTCCAATTTCTCACTAATGGCTCGTGCGAATTCTGGCTTTCAGAGGCCTATCAAGAGCTCTTGGAATGAAGATTACAATGAGCTTTGATTCATTAAAAATGGAGTTGAAATGAGTGAGATATGGCTGCCAGAAGTTGTGCACAAACTGGAGCTTGGTCAGGCAAACGCGCATGCATCTGGGCATGCATGGACTGCATGGGATCAATTGTGAAGCCTCCACTTGGGGTCCTTATAACTTCCTTAATACTAAACCAAATGATGTTATCCAAAGTTCTAATTAAATATCTCATGGCATACTTCAAGATGCACAAAGCAAAACTCTCAAATTCCATCTGAATCAAAAGATATAAGCTCCAAGATTTTTCCCACCAACTGTTTGTGGAAACTTCGCGCATGAAAGACAAGGAATTTGCAAGCTTGCCCAGCCTAAGTCCAAACTTGTACATGAAACTTCTAACTCAAATATCTCTCAAATGGTGCATTTTTGAGAAATTTTACACATTGACAAACTTGTAGGATTTTTCCCAAGCTTTCAAAAAATGTATGGTATGAAACCATTGGATAAAAATTGAGAAAGTTATGACATGTCAAAGTTCCATAGGGTGGACACTTAGAAAAACTTTTAACTTCAAATAACTTCAAGAACAAGTTAACCCTAATTTCTTCAACTTTCTTGGCTCAATGGTGAATTTGATCATGAAACATGAAAATGTGATATTTGAATTGCTGGTTGACCAAAAGTCCACTTGGTCAACTCATGACTTTGATTGATTTTGACCCAAAATGACCATTTTGCCCCTTGTGATCAATTGACTTGCTTCTACTCAAAATTGAGCCTCAATATTTCAACCATGGATGTCCAGCAACATATAAAAACAAATGGAATCAAATTTGAGTGAAAAATTTGGAGAAATCCTGATTATGCCTAAGACCCTAATTTTTCACCATGTGTTAGGAGATAGCCAATCAAGCTTCAAAACCTCAAATCTTCTGAATGTATTAAGTAATTCTATGAACCATGATAACTCAAATGATAATAGGAAGGTAATACTTGAAGAAATTGACTTATCTAAGCCTCAAACTTCACCATGGGCCAAAACCCTAATTTCATCAGATGAATGACATAGATGAATTACTCATCAATTCGTTGCAAAATTTCAACTCTTGAGGAATCAATGAGACAAATAGGATGTCTTGAGATGTGATACATCATTGTAACTTGAAAGGTCCAAAGATATGAGAGTTTTAGATTCCTTCAGAATAGAATGCTAACACAATCAACCTCTTTGGCTTGTAGAGGACTTGAGAACCCAAAGAACTTTAATCCTATCATAATATATGAATGCAATGCAATATGATGTTTATGATGAAACATAAGCCTAAATCAAGAGGGTAAATTTTGGGGTGCAACACCTACACTCGTGTCTGAAGTTAATAAAGAAACAAAAGAGGATGCTACTACTGCTTCCATTGGAGGAACCGAAACAAGAATTCCCTCTCCACCACCACAGGTATTCATCGTATTCTCTAATATGTTTCAACTATTGAATTATACCTATCTGATATTTGTACTCTTTTTCAGGTCGAAGCTTCTGAAAAACACCACAGCGTGCCAGACTATACTCCACTTTTAGAAGCTTCTTCACCTCATCACCAACAGGCTCCCAACGTGGTTGTTGGTGAGTTTGTTGAACTCACTACTTGGGCTTCTCTTAGTGACTCTAATTCGGTCACTAGTCCTGCCAGGCATGAAGGTTATTGTTCGACTAGCTCTAACTCTAGTCTTTCAGATTCCCTGCAGGATTCGGAGACTCCTCAAATTGTCACCGTGCCACCCCAGATTCAGAGTCTCTCTGAGAGGGATGACTCAGCTGGCCCCTCTAGAGCGAAAGATGTTTCGGCCGACATGGATGTTGATGATGTCGATGCTGCTTTGACAAGATTGGACCAATTTGTAAATCGGTATGTGTCGTCTTCAGACTCTAATCGCTCCCAGGTCTATGGTGACAAGCTGGGACCTGAAGCAACTAAGGTCAAGAAACTGACAGACACCATTCGTACCTATGCTTTTAATCCTGACTTGCCTTATCTACTGCATGAGGATTCAGTCCTTGGACTAGAGCTTATGGATGCTATCGTTCAATTAAAGGGTCTTGAGATATCTAAATTCTCAAAGCTTATGATAGCAACATTCAAAGACATCCTCTCTCCTTTGCTGGAAAATGTTACTCAAATGAAGGAGGCTGAGCAGTTGGTCGAAACCAAACAAACAATGGTGAAGAGGAATGTGGAAATGGTGAAGAAAACCAAGACGGTGGTCGAAGGGTGGCTCGCGTGTCGAGACGGCAAGAGCAAGGTCTCAAAGGAAAAGAGTCTTTGAAATACGGAATTGCCGAGTTGACGAAGGAACTGGAAGCTTTAAACGCAGAATTGGAGCTTGTTGTAAAACAAGATAAAGAACTTGACCAGGCTAACACTCCTGATCAAACCGAAATGCTCCAATTAACCAAAGATGCCCTTATCGTCAGTACTGCCACAACCCGAGTCGTAGAGGAATTACGCACTCTTAGGATAAGAGTTGATGGGCTAAGTAGTAATGGTGTTCGCCTCCAAGGTGATTTGGGCAGCTTCCAAAGAAAGTTTGGCAACTTTTGATTAATGTAACCGTCTTGATATATTTGTTTTGTGATTCCTCATATCTTTTGTAATATGAATTCTAATCAAATTTATGAAATACCATCTCTTTGGCATTCTTGTTTTATAATTCTGTACGATTAATATGCTGGCTCCGTTATTACTATGTTCCAGCTCAGTTCGACACACACACTTTACGTGGTCGTAATTGAGATTTCTTGAAGAATGAGTTTATATTTCTTCAAATATTTACCATTCACCCTCAGAATACGTCGATCTGGGGCCAATTCTTCAAGTTATTGGAAAAAACTTGGATTATTTTGAATGGTCCTTCCCAATTAGGAGACCATTTCCCTAAAACCCTATTGTTTATGTCCATAGGCAATATCACTTTCCAAACTAAATCATCAACATGAAATACTTTGTCCTTTACCTTTTTATTATAGACTTTAGCCACTCTATCTTTTTGCCTCCTGAAGGCGTCAAGGGCCAACATCCTTTCTTCGTCTAAATCGACCAACTCATCAAATATTCAATATTCCATGATTGGTTTTTCATTTACATTTTCGAAATGTTGAACATGCCCACAAAGCTTGGTCTAGTGTTTGATGCCAATTTGCCAACATGTTTCTTGATAACCAATTATCACTTTATTCGACTTGGCCATTTGCTTGGCGTAGTGGTAGAAGTTAATAATTTTATTCCAAAGCCCCGTGAACCCACTTTGTTGTAATAATCAAACACCTAAAAATGCTTTATCAGATGATGCTGGTTTTATTTCCCCAATCACATCTAAGGCCCATCCTCTAAATGGTCAAGGTTTTATAATGGCATGTAATTCGCTTGCTGGCACGTGCTGGATGCCCCCATGCTTTTGGTATTCTTGGCATCCTGTAGCAAATTCGATATAATCTTTCAACATTGAGGGCAAATAAACACTTGTTCGCATCAACAACCATCGCATCTTGTGTCCAACTTGGTGTGCACCACATGCTCCACTATGCACACTCGACACTGCTACATATGCCTTACTTTCTCCTAGGCACTTAAGTAATACCCCTTCGACAATTTTCTTAAATAATTCATTTTTAATCAAAATAAAATTCAGGGCATGATATTTTATTTTACGATCTGTCGAACCTGTGGGCGAACGCAAGTAGTCGACTAGGGGTTTGCGCCAATCATTGTCTTGCCCATTATCAATTGCTAAAATTTCAAAGTTTTCGGTATCTATTGCACCTAATTTTATAATTGATAAGTCTGAAGGGGACAACAAAGTAACTCTAACCTTTTTATTTACTTTAATAGGCTCTTCGTATTCATTCTTCTTATATCCCGAGGCTTCTTGCGCTAGGTCATTATCTTCTTGGTTTTCCCGTCGAGGCATGTGTCGAGGGCTTGCTTGTTCGAACCGTTTTAGAAACCTTATGGCAATCACGAAGTACATGATTAAATTCTCTTTAACGCATCTATATTCTTTTGATACTTGTTTGATTACCAATTCAGAGTCTCCAATAATTTCGACATTTCTTGCCCCCAATTCTAGCAGCAGTTCAAGTCCAGTAATAAGGGATTCAAATTCTGCCTCATTATTAGTGCAGATACCGTCGATGGTGTATTTGAACTCTGCTGGAATTCCACTGGGAGAAATTATGACTCCTCTTATCCTTGCACCGTTTTTGTGACTAGAACCATCAAAATATAATTTCCAAGGCATTAGATCGAAAAACATTTTTGGCACAGCCACCATAGAATGGTCGACTAAGAAATCTGCCACTATTTTCCCTTTCATTTCTTTTAAAGGCACACATTAGGGAATATTCAGTTAACGCTAAAGCCCATTTACTAATTCGACTGTGCAAAATTGGTTTAGACAACATATGCTTAATGATGTCGAAATGAGAGGAAACGTAAACATCAACTGGATTTATACATTGCTTAAGTTTGATACAAGAGAAATACAAACACAAGCATAGCTTTTCTATGTCACTATACCTAGTTTTAGGACCATTTAACATATGACTAAGGTAATACACAGGTCGTTCGACATGATTGTCGTCCTCTTGAACTAATATACTACCTATGGTCGATTTTGAGGCTGCTATATACAACCTCATAAGCTTATTTCTAAGTGGACATGCTAATATAAGAGGCTTCACCAGATACTCTTTTATTTTGTCGAAAGCCTCTTGATGCTCCTCTTGCCAAATAAACTCCTCGTTTTTCAATCGAAGTAGTGGTGAAAATGCCTTAGTTTTGCCACTTAAGTTGGAAATGAATCTCCTCAAGAAATTTATTTTTCCCAACAGTGACTGAAGCTCTTTTTTGGTCGACGGTGGTTTGACGTCCATGATAGCTTTGGTCTTGTTTTGATTGACTTCAATGCCTTTCTTGTGCACAACAAAACCAAGGAAATCTCCTGCCTGCACACAAAAAACACACTTTAATGGATTCATTTTCAATACATATTTTCGTATCCTTTCGAAAGATCTCTAAAGGTGTTCTAAGTGTGTCGATTTACTGCTCGACTTGATTACAATATCGTCGATGTAAACCTGCATGAAATTTTCAATGAAATCATGGAACATAGTATTCATTACCCTCTGATATGTTTCTCTGGTGTTCTTCAAGCCGAATGGCATGACTACCCACTCATAGGTGCCTAATGCCCCTGGGCAACGAAACGTCGTTCGGCACATCATCATCTGCAATAAAAATTTGGTTATAACCAGCATAACCATCAAGCATGCTTAAATATTCAAAACCAGCAACCGAGTCGACTAACATTTCAGCCACTGGAATAGCATATTCATCTTTAGGAGTGGCAACATTTAAATCTATAAAATCAATGCACACTCTTAACTTTCCATTTTCTTAATAACTGGCACAATATTAGCCAACCATTCGACATACCTTGCAGTTCTGATGAACTTGCTTTGGATGAGTTTTTCTATTTCCTCCTTGATCTTCGACATAACTGCAGGCGCAAATCGTCGAGGTGTTTGTTTTACTGGATTTTTCCCAGCTTTCATTGGTAACTTTAACTCGACCAATTCCCTGCTCAAACCTGGCATTTCATTATAGTCCCAAGCAAAACAATCTTTAAACTCCTTTAATAAAGATATTACCTCAGATCTGAGTTTTTGGTCGATGTTGGCGCTAATGTAGGTTGGTCTTTTATCACCCTCTACGCCAAGGTCAATTTCTTCCAAAGGATCTTGTGGCTGCATTTTTTCTGGCACCATAGGATCCTTTTCGAAACCTAGAGGCTCGTTGTCGTATATGCAATCTAGACATTGCTCATCGACGCTTCTGCTGACCAGCTGGCTTTTAGAAATTTAGCAGCTTCTATGGCCATTTTCTCGTCTTCAGCTTCTAGAGCCGAATTTACCTTATTTTCGGCAATGTACGCCGAAATTCTTCTTAGAGCTTCTAGCTCATACATCACCGTCGTAATAGTTTCCCCAGCCTGTTGGCACGGGTTCCTCTGCATAGGGATCCTCTAGAGGTTCAACATCCCACACAAATTCGTGGGTTTCATGCAGTTTCAAAGAAATGAATGCCTCATTCAAGTTGGCATACACTTCTTCTGCTGGATGGCAAGGAGCAATATTAGCCAACTTCTTGTCGAACTGATTTTTGCCGACAGTATTAACATCCGCCATGAAGTAACCTTGATCAACTTTATGTTCTCTACGATGCCGTCTTCTCGCCATATGATCATGCATTGGTGCATAGAAGATGGCACAACACCGACTCCGTGTAACCATTCCCTGCCCACTAGCAGATTATAACTTGGTCGACCTTGGATGACCATGAATATTGTCGGCCTAGTGACTGAGCCGACGGTAATATCTACCTGGATTACCCCATAGTAGTTTTCTTTCGTCCTTCATAGTCCGACAAGGCCATGTTATGAGACCTTATATAGGTGTCGTACTTACCGATCCTCTTCAGAATATGATGTGGCATTATGTTGATAGTAGCGCCGCAATCCACTAACACCTTGTTATTGGTAGTCTCTTCGACCTTCACTCTGATCAACAAAGGCTTCAAATGGCTCCTCATGGCCATGCTAGGCCTCTCAAAAAAGGCATCCTGGCTCTCAATGGAGCCATTGTTCATCATAAAGTAGCAAGTTGGCTTATGTAAAGCCATTTCAGCAACATCCAGATCATTAGTATTCTCTACCTCTGTCGGTATATGATACTCTTCTAGGAGTATAGAGACAACGATGACTAGGATGTCTAAGCTCTCTTCAGAGTCAGAGGCAAAGTCATCAGTTGCCTCATCAGAGCCATGATCGACTGGCTTGTTGACACATTCCTTAATCTGCTGATTGACAGCAGAGTCGACTTTTGGCTTGTATTACCATGGATTCTTTCCTTTGTTAACAGCAATCTGCTTAGTAGCAGCAGCGGCTTGTCTTTCAGCCTGCTTCTTTCTCTGAAAACATCTCCACTGAGTTCGACTCATCATATTTTTCCCCATGTAGTTCTCATAAACATGGTTTTTCTTCTCAGAACGTACCTCTAGTCGATAGCTCATGGGTGCTTTTCCTTTTGCCTCTCTTATAACACCAGCAGCATTTGATGGCCCAGCAGCCATTTGAGGCTTGATCCATGTCCCCTTGGGTGCAGTGGCTGGCGGAACAAAAGTCTTTGGCCTAAATTGGGATGATTGCCTTGGGTCTCTTATGTTCCATTGGGCCCTTCCCCTCTTTAGCCGTAGTTTCTAGAAATTCTAAGCAGCGACTCTGTTAGTTAGCACGCTGCATCGGGGGCACAAACCAACTTGAGCGCCCTTGTTTTTGCAACGATAAAGAAAACCCAGAAGGTCTTCATCGTCTCTTGGATAGATGTCAGCTAAGTTGACATTTGGACTCTCATCAGTGATTTCCTCCAACATGGTGTTGTCAGGCACTACAGTCATGTTGACCATGTTTATGTCGACAAGCTCAGCAAATAAGGCCTCTTCTTGCCTCAAAGGATCAATATCGATCTTCTGTTTTCTTGCAGCAAATTTCAAGCGACCCTCCTGGAGCGATTTTTGAACTAGATCCCTGAAAAGAAAACATTGAGAGGTTGTGTGACCAAGATAATTATGATATTTACAAAAACCTCTCCTTTGTCTTTGTTCTAATGGTGGTAATTTTGCATTTGGGGGTACTAAAATTTGACCATCTTTGACTAATAAATCAAAAATCTCCTCGCATTTGCTAACATCAAAAGTATAAGTTTTTGCAGGAGTTCTTGAACTAGTTTCGACAGTAGGGCTTTTTCCTTTGGCATGAAACAATAATTTACATTCGTATGCTGGCCTTAATTTTAATTCAGCCACATCCACGTCTGCCTCTGTCGGTGACATATAATTAGCCTCGTAAATGGGATCTGTATCATCGAAGTCGACATAGGCTACCTTCTCTTTCTTTGAATTAGCCTTAGTATGTCTAACTTTCTCTAGTCGAAGGCGCTCAAGGTGTCAAACTCTATCAGCCAATTGTGACATGCTCTTAACGAAGGTTGGATCTATTTTCTTCCTAATGGAGTAGTCCAAACCTCTAGCAGCCATTTAAACAAGTTCATGTTCAGGCAATTAGGTAAAACACCTTGCTTTTAATGATCTAAACCTATTTAGGAAATCGTCTATTGTCTCAACAAACTTTCTCTTAATGCTTGACAACTCGACCAAACTAATTTTCGAATGCCCCTCGTAAAACTGCTCGTGAAAAAGTTTCTCCAACTTCAACCATGAGTCGATAAAATCAGGGGGCAAGGTAGTAAACCATGTAAAAGATGCCTTAGTAAGGGAAAAAGGGAAATGTTTCACCCTTAAGCCTTCATTATTTGCCATGTCTCCCAACTCAGTCAGGTATCTGGCGATGTGTTCGACCGTCGACTCACCCGTTTCTCCTCTAAACTTGGTGTATTTAGGAATTTTCCATCCTCTAGGGTTTTCAGTCTGTAAAATTTACTTTGATAATGGAGAAGAGTACGTTGGCCTTGGCATTGTATTCATACCTTTTTGGGCCATAATTCTCTCGAGAATGTTGGTTAAGTTATTCTCAACAACTAAATCCTCCTGTCGAACTTGATCAAGGACTTGGTCAGCCTCCTGATGTGTATGCACCAAAACCCTAGGTGGGTTGACAACGACATTTATTTGAGGCGTTGCAGCTTGACCTTGATACACGGTTTCTTCTTCTACTGCCCCCATGTCTCCCTGAACATGTATGGGTTATCGAACCAGATGCCCCTATCAGGCAGCCGCTTGGGGGGCTCCTAAGAAGTTACACAAGCGTGTTAATTGTGCAATAACTTGTAGGTTTGTTTTAGTGAACTGCCTATTAGTCTCGATCGATTCTTGCACTATGGGGTTAAACACATTTCCCATTTGGTTAGTTAACATATTAACTAACTCATGGTTGCTATCATCCATTTGTTGCCTCAATACTGCCACAGAGGTAGTATTTAGATGTTGCGCAGGCATTTCCCTACTTGCCCCTATTGTGGATCCTTGCAAAGGAGCGTTTGTATTCTGCACGTTATCAAACACTATTGCTACACTTGGGGTCGACTTATATCCCGTTATTAAGGAATACGACATTCCATAAAGGGGATTTGTAGCAGTACCAAATCGAGGTATCACTATGTTCAGAATGGCACTCGTGGCCACCACAGGCCCTAGACTCACCGGTGTGGTCTGAGGAATGGGAATTGATACTAAAGCAGTTGGCCCCGAGGCAGTTGTGCTGTTTAAAGGAGGAAATGACGCGAGTTACGAGACAACTGGGTCGGCAGTACCCAGCGTTCGAGATGGAACTTCATCCGCGTTCAACGCAGGAGTATTGTTTATCATCTTAGGTGTACGTTTCCTAGTGGGTGGTGGTTTCTTACTTGCTGAATTTCCACTTCTAAGTTTCATGCACTTCTAAGACAGATTCTAACAGACTCTAACAGTTAGCACAGGGTCCCACCAGGTGTGTCAATTTGTTTATTATGGAAAATGGTAAACAATCGCTAGTTCTTCCTAAGTCTTAAAACTAAGGGTTACTTGAAAGATCGACCCGTTGATCTCAAGACACGTGCTAAGGTTTTTTGTATATTGTATTGATTCTGTAAGTAAAAGACCTTGGCCCAGAAACGGTTTCCATAGCCTAAGGGAAATAGCACAATGGCTTTCCACACAGACTGGATTTTGACTACCTACTAACCGACTCCAGGCACTGGGTAAATAAGACTCAAAAAAATGCTAATTGGTGACTCGTGACCAATAGTTTACGTTGAAGTATTTTGGTAAAGGATTCGTTCAAAGCGAAGCAGAAATAAGCAAAAAGTAAAGACAAACTTAAATGTAAATTGATTGCATTGAAATAGAAATGTGGTGATTCACATACATCAAAGGCTTGAGTGACTATTTCTTCCTTTAGCACGGAATTGGGCAGAGTTTTGCCAAACAATTTGAAGATACAAATGAACACACCTAAAATTCTAACATATTAACTTATTTATAGTACTTTACAAGGTAACTGCTAAAAGTAATCAACAGACGAGATTCTAAACTAGAGACAACTGCTGCACACGATTTCGCCATCCGTTTAACGCTTCGAACCCATGATCTTCTGAGACAACTGCCCACGTTCTCCTTATTCTGACTTTTCCCGCTTCATGACTTTAGAAGGAAACTTCTTTCGGTTTAGATATATTCTTAAGGCTGTTGTACCCCAAAATTCACCCTCTTCATTTTTTAAGTAATAGTTGGCTTACACTTAATCAATAGGTGCATTGCATACATATCATTCATACATTAACCATGGGTTCGAGATTTTCTAAATCGTATGAACCTGTACAATTATGAAGAAGAGGTTTGGTTCCAGAAGCTGGGTATCTGGGGTTTTGTTATTTCGAGCGTCATCTCGATATACAAAGATGTGTGCGTCCAGGAGCTTTTGATTGTCTCTCGAGATCAAGGTTTCAGAGTTCTGATCGTCTCTCATGCGCATATTGATTATAGTTTCGAGCTACAGCGTGTTGTGGTCGAATATTTGAGCCCAAATTGATTCTATGGCCTTTTATGAGTCTTGAAGTATCTGCATATGACTTATCGATCCACGCGATTCGTCAGATAATCAAGAACGGTTGGATGAAAACATATTTGAATGTGCGTATTGAAAAGTCAACAAAATTCAAAATTTAACCGGGTGGAATTTCGGGTCAAAATTATTGTCAAAAGTCGACATTTGAGAAAATGCTATCATTTGTTGAGAAAAAATCGGAAGAATCGGGTGAGAGCAAGGTTTCTTGCAATTTAAGTAACTTTAAACTTAGAAAAATTTTCTAAGTTTTAAGTACTTTGTGTTCATGGAGCCATGTTACCGACTCTGTATTTTGCTCGCCTGTGTTCGAAATTTCACGAATGAGTAATCGTTGGAAAGAGCGTATTTCGCACTCTGAATTTGTCCTTGTGAAGATTTTTCCAGAAATGCCCGAATTTCGAGTTATAAAGCTCCGAAGTTTGAAGTTCACAACTTTGGAAGCTTTACACTTAGTGAAAATTTGGAGTATTTTTAACATGTCCGAGTGCTCGACTTCCGAGACATTTTATACATGTTTCGAGGCGTCGATTCAAGTTGAGTTCAAAGTCAAGGTTGTTTTTTTAGCGGCAATCTACAACTTTGCTGAAGAAATCGAATCCATTCGGGAATCGGATCAAGAATTACGGAGCTCAGAAGTTACGGGTTATCATTTCTCAAAAATTCAACACTTAGAAATATTTTGAAGTGTTTGTATCTATGCTCAAGCTGACAGTTTCGGGTTCGATTTTATCATAGTTCGTGGCTCCGAATTTAAAAATGTTCAACTGCAAAGTTGTTCATCTCACGACAATCTATAACTTTGTTGAAGGAGTCGAATTCATTCGGGACTCGGATCGAAAAGTACAAAGCCTGGAAAATAAGGATTCATCATGTTCGCAATATTCGAATAGTCGTTGTGCACGTGTTCAAGGCTGTTTTTATCATGGATTCGATCGCCGCACGGAAGAACTCCGAACACGAAAGTTGGAGATTGTCATTTCCTCTACAAGTTTCGTCACAAACTTTTTCGTTTCGGACATCGGAGCGGAAGATACAGAGCACCGTAGTTTGCAGTTTGAAGCTGCCAAAACACAAGACAGCATATGCATATTTGCCATGGCTACGAAAACTTTTCATCAAACAGTTAGTGTACGTATGTTTGGGGCTGTTTTTGTAATCGATTCGATTGCCGCACGGAAAAACTCCAAACACGAAAGTTGGAGTTTGTCATGAACTCTATAAGTTTCGTTTAGAAACTTTTTCGTTTCGGACGTCGGAGCGGAAAATATGGAGCGCCGTAATTGATGGTTTGAAGTTGGAAAATCGTAGCAAGTCACGCTTGGAACTTGCCCAGCCCAGCCAGGAATTTCATCGAGCAGTCATATGACAAATTTCAAATGCTTTTTATTCGATGATTAAGGCTTCGTTTGGATTTTTGTCGAACTACAGAGTTGTTGTATCACACGCGAGCTTTCCAATGGTATCGAGTTTACATCATTTGGTCGATTATCAAGAGAGTTATGAGGTTGTAAAGTAGCATACCTGGCGTGAGTAAATGGCTAGCAATGTTTAGAAAAATTCCATGATTTTTGCAACCAGTTTCGGTGTCACGACTTCGGGGTCGCTTTCAAGCATGTTACAAGCGTTGTTTAGAGGAACTTTTAACATGAATGTTGGTCACACTAGTCTCTTCTACGGTTTTCATTTTGAGGTTTTATAAATCGAATTACTAAGCATGGGAAATGGGGGTAACATGCGTGACTCATTTAATAGTTGCCTTCGAAAAGACACTTCCATATGCTGGATTGGAGCAGCAGCCCAAGAAGTTTTCATGGTCTAGAAAATACTGTCACTTAATGTTGAGTTGGGGCTGAATTCTAAAGGAAAAAAGGGCAAAAACAAGACTACCGGATCAATAACACAGAACTCCCTCTGCTCCAACTCTCTCAATCATGATTCTGTTTCACTCACTTCTCTCAATCTAACAACCTCTAACAGAATTGAAAAAGAAAAACAAAAAAAGGATAACGATTCTTCACTCCCTCTCTCACCACCATAACCGGATTCTTCACTCCCTCTCTCACCACCATAACCGGATTCCATTTTCTCTCTTCTCACTCACCATAACAACCAAAGAAATCAACCACCTCTCTCCCTCTTCTTGACCACAACAAACTCTCACGGTAACAGAATCGGTTACGGAACTCTCTATCTTTCTCTTCACTCCACAACACTACGATCACTCACTCCATCTCTTGGTCTACAACAGATTTCAGGCGCATAACGTTGAAGTATTCTGAAGATCCGCCTTGTTCGTAGCTTCCCGCAAGTAAGTTACTTCGAAACTTTTGCGTTGTTTACGAATTCTTCGTGATTAGAGTCATGTAATCAACGAGTAATACTTTATCTCCGGCTATGTTTAGCTTTTAGAGCATCATTTGTAGATTTTCCGTTTTATGCGTTAATCTTCGCGTCAAGATCACGTGGCCTTAGAGTCAGATTTACGGAGATTCGAGGTCGGATTCGTGTTCCACGTGACAAGACAAGTATCAGTTTGTAATTTCTGCGCGGTTCCGTGGCGATTTCAAGTTTTCCGGCCACCGTTACGCCGGAGAAGATGATAGATTCCGGTGGGTGTCCCTGAACCCTGTAGGTGGCGTTATTTCTATGGTCCAGGCTTGAATCCATAATTAACCAATCAGAACTTGGCACGTGTCTTTTTTTTCTTTTAAAATAAAAAATATAAAAATCTAATATACTTAAATATGTTGCCCAATTGATATAGTCACATACCACATGAAAATAAACGTGACAGAAAATAAAAAAAGGAAATTTGATTGTTTGTTTTTTGAAGGATCATGGGTCAATTACTGCTGGGCCTAGCGAAATGCTGATACACCCCCTAGTTAAGCCCATCTGTAATAATAACAACTAGGAATGTTTCATTTTTAGAATTAGGTTCTGCACGCCCTGTTTTCATACTTCACAATTTCAGTACATGTTCGATTTTACTTCCGATTTCGATTTGATTGACTTGTAAAAAAATACATAAAAAATAGTTTTTGACATTTTAGGATCTTAGAATTTTTTTGATTTTTTTTTGATATTTTTGCAATTAATTTCTTTTAATGTTTAATTCATTTTCAATAATATGTTTAGAAGCATGTTTTTCCTTTGTAGTTTGAGTTGACTAATCTTAGGAATGTAATACCTTTTTTTCTTAGAAACTTTAGATTGTTTTTCTACCATCTAATTGTAGCTAAATGTATATCTTACCTTAGGATTGTAAATAAAATTTCCAATCTAACTTGTAATAATTCGATTCTTAGGAACTAGTTTGATAATTGTATAGTTTTCTAGCTTCCTTGCGCATGATTAATTTGTAGCCTTTCCTTCAGTTGTTTAGATGTTTAGGATAGCTTTAGAAAAATTTAGTTGCTGCCCTCACTTGGAAATTATCTTTAATACTTTGATCTCATTGTAAATAATCACTTTTGCGTCTTATGTTTTATTTAAAAGCGTCATTGCTACTTCTGACACTTTGTTTCGTATGCGAGGTACACAGAGCATTATACTATTGATTTGAATGTATATAATCCATATTTTGATGTTGCACACATGCGTGTGCACTCTTTATCTGTCTGTTTGGTTTTCACCATTTTTTTGCTGGTTATCTGATGTGATTTGGATGTGTAAAATCCATATATGTGGCTCGCACATGTGTGTGCCTTCTGTTGCTTTGTCTGGATTGTAATTTCTTGCAGGTTCATTGGATATACGTCGAATGTGTATAGACACACATTTTTGACCGTGCATATTAATGCACATCCTTTGTCTGTATTATCTGGATAGTTTCTTGCAGGTTTATTGGATATACGTCGAATGTGTATAAACACACATTCTTGACCGTGCATATCGATGCATATCCTTTATCTGTATTGTCTGGATTACGATCTTGTACAGGTGTATTTGCTTCAGATGTGTATGACACACATTTTGATTATGCTTTTTGTGCCTCCGCACATTTCTCACCGGATTTCTTTATTGCGTGCCAGCAGTACTTAAAGTTTTCCGGAGTATTTTTTAGCTCGCAGTGCTCTTCGGATCTTTATCTGTTTGGTATTTATTTTACTTTGTTTACCGCATTTCTTTACCGCTTTTCTAGAGAGCATGAGAAGTAGGATTTTACCTCTTTCCTTGCCATGAGAAGTAGTAATAGAGATGTATGAAGGGGCTTCCGTAGTTGGAGCATGTTCAGGTACCCCTCTGGTTTATTTAAAGACCCGTTTAGGGCGATTCTGTTTGCTAATTGTGTTTGGTTTGTTTAAAATCCTCTATGCATAAGGAGGTAATTCTCAGTAACTGTTTACATTTGTGCTTGCATAGGTCAAGAGTGGTTAGGACACCCGACGTGGCACCACCAAGCAAAGTCCAGCTTTTTATATTTCCTGTCATCGAGTCATTGATATATGGGCAAGCAGAAAGGGTCCGCAATCGACCCCCGCATAGTTCTAGTCCATGTCAGCTCAGCACACGCGAATCGTGTTGCTTCCTTTATCAAGTCAATGATAATAAAGTGGCAAGAGTTCCCTATTCTGACTCTCCACACTTTCCTGGGGTTCGCATTTATTGTAGAGCTCGCATCATTTGCTCTTCACACTTGACAATTCATGTCATGCGGTGATACTATTCACAGGAATCAGATGTGTCGGCTCCTGGTTGACTCACGGTATGCTCGTTACTGTTCGAGGCTATGGGACTTCCTGCTTTTCCTGCGCTTGTGTGCCATTTGTTTGTTTGCATTACATTATTTGCGTGCTTCTGCCAAAGCACTTGCTTGCTTCATCCCTTTTTGTCATCTTCGATTCTACATTAGGTAGTGATTCGAGATAGACATAGATTTAGGTTACAAACCTGTTCCATTCCTTTTTGTCGTCTTCAATTCTACTTTAGGTAGCGAATCGAGATAGACATAGATTTAGGTTATAAACCATTTGCATGTTCCCTTAGGATTCTCTTGAATATACTTTAGGTAGTGATTCGAGTTAGACCTTAGGTTGTAATTCATGCATGATAACATTAGGGATAGAGTTAAATAGTTTCCCTTGATTGTTTTCTAGTTTCTTTTGCATCCATGCATGTAATAAGATTAAAACTTGTTTTCTTTTTTTTTTTGCAAACCAAAACACTTAATAATGGTTCAAACTCCTTTCTCAAAGGTAAAAACAACCAACCAATGCAAACTTTTTTACCTACGGGTTTTCTTTTTGTGTTTAAACCTTTTTATAAGTAAAAAACACATAACCCACCAAAACATATGAGCCGAACTACGGTGCTCTGACTTTCCCATTGCACGCGGGAATATGTAGGCATCTTGTCACGGGGCTCGATCGAGCAAACTTTGTAAATACTTCCTTCTTTTCCCCGTGTTTTCTTTATTTTCCTTTCTTTCACATGCATTCTCTTTTAGCATACAAATATAGCAATTAAGCAATAAATAAATATAAACACACCCATTAGATAGAAAATAGAAGTGGATTCCGTAGAGTACTACGGGCGTGTGGGGTCCTAATACCTTCCCTTCGCGTAATAGATTCCCTTACCTTATCTCTCGGTCGCAAGACCGTGTCTTATCCCTTTCAGGTTTTCGCGATGCGTTTACCTTTCTTCTTTTGTGAGATAAAAAATGTTCGATGGCGACTTCATTGATATGGTTATCGGATGATGTTCAGTCGGTTGTTTCATCTGGCGACTTCACTGGGGATCGTACAGACCTCTTGCTGGTCCGATCAGGAGTCGATCCTAGCTTTTATTTTCATGTCTATTGGGTGTTTATTTACTTGTTTATTTATTTACTTGCTTTATTGTAACATCCTTTGTATGCTTGCATTGCATCCTATGTGGCATATTTATTGCTTTTATATGCTGGTTGGGCTGTTGTGCTGTGATCTGTTTCTGATTTGTGTGGGAGTTACAAGAGGTAAGAGGCCCCATACCCCGGCCAAGAGACACATAGGACACTTAGGAATAGAGTGGAACATGTTAGATACCAGATGTAGATCTTGTAGTCTGGCATGTCGTCCATGCTCCAGAGGAGGTTCAATTAGGGGGCTATCATCTTCACGTAGGTGTTATGATGTTAGTTTCTCTAGGCGAACTAGATCCTGGAGTTACCTTGACCTTACCCAAGCCTTAGATTCACCTGTGAGTGGGGCGGGATCATGATTATTATAGGTACCATTGGTGACTATTGGTGACTTGATACTGATGGTGACTTGGTATTTTCTGTTGGTGATTCAGTATTTTCTGTTGGTGACTATGATTCCATTCAGTGGTATATTTTTTGCCGTTACTCTGTTCGATTTCCGATTTTCATCAATCAGAGCAAAAACAGCGCAACAGTTTAATCAGTATTCATGGAAGTAGTAAACCCATGATCAATGCATAATGTACTTGCATCATAACATGTTTATTTTTCTAAAAGAAATGTCATAAAAAATATGTTATTTTATCTAACCCCACATGCATATCATTTCCAGGACTTCTTGTGGTTTACTATCAACATCAGGATGGATACCAACAATCAGACCAACATCGAGGCCCTAAGGAAGACTTCCTCATATTCTTTTTGTTCATTCGACATCTCTGAAGTGAGAACCAGAGGTACTCTTGTGAAGGATC
Source organism: Vicia sativa (assembly GCA_021764765.1). Lineage (NCBI taxonomy): Eukaryota > Viridiplantae > Streptophyta > Magnoliopsida > Fabales > Fabaceae > Vicia > Vicia sativa. The sequence continues at coordinate 46,873,140 of CM038796.1, forward strand.
TGATTGAAAGAGAATTCAAAAAGGATCATGGGAACATATTGTCGTTGCTAATGGAGGATTATGAGTTCTTTGCCATGCAGTCTCTACTCCAGTTCTATGATAGTGAGTTCAGGTGTTTTACCTTTCAAGACTATCAGTTAGCACCTACTCTTGAGGAATACTCTTTCCTCTTGGGTATCAATATCACAAGCAGTTTGCCTTTTGTCAAAAGAATGGATACTCTTGATTTTGAAGCCATTGCTAAAGCCCTTGGTTTGCGTGTTAGTGAAGTAAGGGACAATTGGGTTCTGAAAGATCGCACTTGTGGACTTCCATTGGGTTTCCTTTTAGTCAAAGCTGATGAATTTGCCAAGGTTGGTTGTTGGAAAAGCTTCAATACTATTTTAGCCGCCATGATCTATGGTATGGTGATTTTTCCCTCCTTCGAAACAACTTTCTTTGTTATGGACATTAATCCATCTTACTGCTGTTTACTTGGTCGCCCTAGGATTCATGGGGCAGGTGCGGTCACCTCGACCTTGCACCAAAAGCTGAAGTTCCTGGTTAATGGGAAGGTGGTTACCATCTGTGGGGAAGAGGAATATGTGGTTAGTTGTTTGAGCTCTTTCCGCTACGTGGAAGTTGAGGGAGAAATTCATGAGACTCCTTTTCAAGCGTTTGAAACTGTTCAAGTTATCAAGACTCCTCGTGCTGAGGTTAAAACGCCAGAGGTCTCTATGACATCCTACCGTGAAGCTCGTGCTATTGTTGAATCTGGACACCCTGAAGGTTGGGGTAGAGTTTTGGAGCTCCCAACTCAGAAGGACAAGAAAGGTTTGGGTTATGTGCCTGGAAAATCGCCGTTGGCTATTCCCGTGCGTCCAAAGATTCCCCCGCCAATCCAGTTTGTTAAAGGAGGTATCCAGTTTGAAGATGTTGATGTTATTGGGGATGAGACCGACAGTGGGTGCTATATGGATCAGTGGATTCGTCCTACTACTCCCGGGCAAGAGCCAGCTAACTGGTTTTCTGAAGATATCGCCATCATCACTCGTCCTCAAGAGTAATTTTCTTTTATTTGCATCATGTAATAATTCCTACACTCTGCCCAAGGTGTAGTGAATCATTTTGTAGGGCCACCAATGTTTTGAATTTTCAAAGTTTATCATCAATAAAGGACGTTTTTTTGCATTCAAATATTTTGCTCATTGTCTTTCTTTTTGCGTTTTTACAAATTTAACATTGGCAATGTGATCTTTATTTTTCTTTTTTTTTTAATCTAAAACTAAAATAAGGAAATAAAATCAATCATGCAGATCTAGTTCCCCATTATTCCGAGATTTCAATGGTAATGACTTTGCTATGGCTACTTATGACTTCGAAAATTCGATCTATCAAGCTGATGAAGAAGCTGAAGAAGATTGTGAAGTTCCTGAAGAGTTAGCCACATGGTTGAGGTAAGAAGAAAAATCCATTCAACCACATGAAGAGACTTTAGAAGTGATCAACTTGGGTACTGAGGAGGTCAAAAGAGAAGTCAAGATCGGAGCTGCCTTAGAAGAAAGTGTCAAGCAAAGGTTGATTGAGATGCTCCGAGAGTATGCTGATGTCTTCGCTTGGTCCTACGAAGACATGCCTGGGTTGGATACTGATATTGTTGTGTATGAGTTGTCCTTGAAAGCAGATTGTCCCCCTGTGAAGCAAAAGCTTCGTCGAACTCATCCTGAGATGTCAAAGAAGATTAAAAAGGAGGTTCAAAAGCAGTTTGACGCTGGTTTTCTGAAAGTTGTTTCTTATCCTCCATGGGTTGCAAATATTGTACCAGAACCGAAGAAAGATGGTAAGGTTAGGATGTGTGTCGATTTCAGGGACTTGAATAGAGCAAGCCCTAAAGACGATTTCCCGCTCCCGCACATCGACATATTGGTTGACAATACCGCTCATGCTAAAGTATTTTCCTTCATGGATGGTTTTTCTGGCTACAATCAAATCAAGATGTCGCCAGATGATATGGAGAAGACTACTTTCATTACACCTTGGGGAAATTTTGTTACAAAGTGATGCCTTTTGGTTTGAAGAATGCTGGGGCAACATATCAATGGGCGATGGTCACTCTTTTTCATGATATGATGCACAAAGAGATCGAAGTTTATGTTGATGATATGATTGTGAAATCCCAGACGGAAGAGGAACACCTTGTTCATCTTTTGAAGTTGTTTAAAAGATTACGGAAATTCAGGCTGAGGTTGAATCCTAATAAATGCACCTTCGGAGTGAGGTCGGGGAAACTGTTGGGTTTTATTGTAAGTGAAAAAGGAATTGAGGTTGATCCTGCCAAAGTGAAAGCTATACAAGAAATGCATGTGCCGAGAACTGAAAAACAGATTCGTGGTTTCTTGGGGAGGTTGAACTACATTGCTAGATTTATCAAAAAATCAAGAACGGTTGGATGAAAACATATTTAAATGTGCGTATTGAAAAGTCAACAAAAGTCAAAGTTTGACCGGGTGGAATATCGGGTCAAAATTATTGTCAAAAGTCGACATTTGAGAAAATGCTATCATTTGTTGAGAAAAAATCGGAAGAATCGGGTGAGAGCAAGGTTTCTTGCAATTTAAGTAACTTTAAACTTAAAATTTTTTTCTAAGTTTTAAGTACTTTGTGTTCACGGAGCCATGTTACCGACTCTGTATTTTGCTCGCCTGTGTTCGAAATTTCACGAATGAGTAATCGTTGGAAAGAGCGTATTTCGCACTCTGAATTTGTCCTTGTGAAGATTTTTCCAGAAATGCCCGAATTTCGAGTTATAAAGCTCCGAAGTTTGAAGTTCACAACTTTGGAAGCTTTACACTTAGTGAAAATTTGGAGTATTTTTAACATGTCCGAGTGCTCGACTTCCGAGACATTTTATACATGTTTCGAGGCGTCGATTCAAGTTGAGTTCAAAGTCAAGGTTGTTTTTTTAGCGGCAATCTACAACTTTGCTGAAGAAATCGAATCCATTCGGGAATCGGATCAAGAATTACAGACTCGTTACGGTTATCATTTCTCAAAAATTCAACACTTAGAAATATTTTGAAGTGTTTGTATCTATGCTCAAGCTGACAGTTTCGGGTTCGATTTTATCATAGTTCGTGGCTCCGAATTTAAAAATGTTCAACTGCAAAGTTGTTCATCTCACGACAATTTATAACTTTGTTGAAGGAGTCGAATTCATTCGGGACTCAGATCGAAAATTACAAAGCCTGGAAAATAAGGATTCATCATGTTTGCAATATTTGAATAGTCGTTGTGCACGTGTTCAGGGCTGTTTTTGTCATCGATTCGATCGCCGCACGAAAGAACTCCGAACACGAAAGTTGGAGATTTTGATTTCCTCTACAAGTTTCGTTCACAAACTTTTTCGTTTCGGACGTCGGAGCGGAAGATACGGAGCACCGTAGTTTGCAGTTTGAATATGCCAAAACACAAGACAGCGTATGCATTTTTGCCATGGCTACGAGAACTTTTCATCAAACAGTTGGTGTACGTATGTTCGATGGCTATTTTTGTTATCGATTCGATCGCCGCACGGAAAAACTCCAAACACGAAAGTTGGAGTTTGTCATGAACTCTACAAATTTCGTTTAGAAACTTTTTCGTTTCGGATGTCGGAGCGGAAAATATGGAGCACCGTAATTGATGGTTTGAAGTTGGAAAATCGCGGCAAGTCACGCTTGGAACTTGCCCAGCCCAGCCAGGACTTTCATCGAGCAGTCATATGACAAATTTCAAACGCTTTTTATTCGATGATTAAGGCTTCGTTTGGATTTTTGTCGAACTACAGAGTTGTTTTATCACACACGAGCTTTCCAATGGTATCGAGTTTACATCATTTGGTCGAGTATCAAGAGAGTTATGAGGCTGTTAAGTAGCATACCTGGTGTGAGTAGATGGCTAGCAATGTTTAGAAACATTTCATGATTTTTACAACCAGTTTCGGTGTCACGACTTCGGGGTCGCTTTCAAGCATGTTACAAGCGTTGTTTAGAGGAACTTTCAACATGAATGTTGGTCACACTAGTCTCCTCTACGATTTTCGTTTTGAGGTTTTATAAATCGAATTACTAAGCATGGAAAAGGGGGGTAACATGCGTGACTCATTTAATAGTTGCCTTCGAAAAGACACTTCCATATGCTGGATTGGAGCAGCAGCCCAAGAAGTTTTCATGGTCTAGAAAATACTGTCACTTAATGTTGAGTTGGGGCTGAATTCTAAAGGAAAAAAGGGCAAAAACAAGACTACCGGATCAATAACACAGAACTCCCTCTGCTCCCACTCTCTCAATCATGATTCTGTTTCACTCACTTCTCTCAATCTAACAACCTCTAACAGAATTGAAAAACAAAAACAAAAAAGGATAACGATTCTTCACTCCTTGTCTCACCACCATAACCGGATTCTTCATTCCCTCTCTCACCACCATAACCAGATTCCATTTTCTCTTTTATCACTCACCATAACAACCAAAGAAATCAACCACCTCTCTCCCTCTTCTTGACCACAACAAACTCTCACGGTAACAGAATCGGTTACGGAACTCTCTATCTTTCTCTTCACTCCACAACACTATGATCACTCACTCCATCTCTTTCCTTAACCACCAGTTTCACCATCATGATAACAAACGAAAAAACTCAAAAAGCCATGGCAATCGAAAAAACTCCATACACCAACCTGCAGTGACCCTCGTTCTCTGCACCAAAAGAACCGTCGCTCCTTCTCTCATCGGGATCGGAGGCCATAACTTCATTAGCCATCGGAGTCTCCTTCTTTCTATCTCCGCCATCCGTGAATCAGTTTCTTGCACCGTTGCTTGTCAGATTCTACTGTCTCATCTACAGTCCGCCATAAGCTCGCGCTCATAATCTTTTCCTCTGCAACACGCGTTTATTTCGCGTCAAGAATCGCTCAGCAAGTGGTATCCTCGTTACCTTTATCGGTTGTCCATGAACTCGAAATTACAGTGAGGTTCCGATCAACAGCATTATTATCAGAACTCGCAAGGAATTGTGGATTTCTCTCTCGTCTATTTTCTTGGTCTGTAATAGATTTCAGGCGCATAACGTTGAAGTATTCCGAAGATCCGCTTTGTTCGTAGCTTCCCGCAAGTAAGTTACTTCGAAACTTTTGCGTTGTTTACGAATTCTTCATGATTAGAGTCATGTAATTAGCGAGTAATACTTTATCTCCGGCTATGTTTGGCTTTTAGAGCATAATTTGTAGATTTTCCGTTTTATGCGTTAATCTTCGCGTTAAGATCTCGTGGCCTTAGAGTCAGATTTACGGAGATTCGAGGTCGGATTCGTGTTCCACGTGACAAGACGAGTATCAGGATGTAATTTCCGCGCGGTTTCGTTGCGATTTCAAGTTTTCCAGCCACCGTTACGCCGGAGAAGATGATAGATTCCAATGGGTGTCCCTGAACCCTGTAGGTGGCGTTATTTCTATGGTCCAGGCTTGAATCCATAATTAACCAATCAGAGCTTGGCACGTGTCTTTTTTTCTTTTAAAATAAAAAATATAAAAATCTGATATACTTAAATATGTTGCCCAATTGATATAGTCACATACCACATGAAAATAAACGTGACAGAAAATAAAAAAAGGAAATTTGATTGTTTGTTTTTTGAAGGATCATGGGTCAATTACTGCTGGGCCTAGCGAAATGCTGATACACCCCCTTGTTAAGCCCATCTGTAATAATAACTACTATGAATGTTTCATTTTTAGAATTAGGTTCTGCACCCCCTGTTTTCATACTTCACAATTTTAGTACATGTTCGATTTTACTTCTGATTTCGATTCGATTGACTTGTAAAAAAATACATAAAAAATAGTTTATGACATTTTAGGATCTTAGAATATTTTTGATATTTTTTTTGATATTTTTGCAATTAATTTCTTTTAATTTTTAATTCATTTTCAATAATATGTTTAGAAGCATGTTTTTCCTTTGTAGTTTGAGTTGACTAATCTTAGAAATGTAATACCTTTTTTTCTTAGAAACTTTAGATTGTTTTTCTACCATCTAATTGTAGTTAAATGTATATCTTACCTTAGGATTGTAAATCAATTTTCCAATCTAACTTGTAATAATTCGATTCTTAGGAACTAGTTTGATAATTATATAGTTTTCTAGCTTCCTTTCGCATGATTAATTTGTAGTCTTTCCTTCAGTTGTTTAGATGTTTAGGATAGCTTTAGAATAATTTAGTTGCTGCCCTCACTAGGAAATTATCTTTAATACTTTGATCTCATTGTAAATAATCACTTTTGCGTCTTGTGTTTTATTTAAAAGCGTCATTGCTACTTCTGACACTTTGTTTCGTATGCGAGGTACACGGAGCATTATACAATTGATTTGGATGTATAGAATCCATGTTTTGATGTTGCACACATGCGTGTGCACTCTTTATCTGTCTGCTTGGTTTTCACCATTTTTTGCAGGTTATCTGATGTGATTTGGATGTGTAGAATCCATATCTATTGCTCGCACACATGTGTGTGCCTTCTGTTGCTCTGTCTGGATTGTAATTTCTTGCAGGTTCATTGGATATACGTCGAATGTGTATAGACACACATTTTTGACCGTGCATATTAATGCACATCCTTTGTCTGTATTATCTGGATAGTTTCTTGCAGGTTTATTGGATATACGTCGAATGTGTATAAACACACATTCTTGACCGTGCATATCGATGCATATCCTTTATCTGTATTGTCTGGATTACGATCTTGTACAGGTGTATTTGCTTCAGATGTGTATGACACACATTTTGATTATGCTTTTTGTGCCTCCGCACATTTCTCACCGGATTTCTTTATTGCGTGCCAGCAGTACTTAAAGTTTTCCGGAGTATTTTTTAGCTCGCAGTGCTCTTCGGATCTTTATCTGTTTGGTATTTATTTTACTTTGTTTACCGCATTTCTTTACCGCTTTTCTAGAGAGCATGAGAAGAAGGATTTTACCGCTTTCCTTGCCATGAGAAGTAAGAATAGAGATGTATGAAGGGGCTTCCGTAGTTGGAGCATGTTCCGGAACCCCTCTGGTTTATTTAAAGACCCGTTTAGGGTGATTCTGTTTGCTAATTGTGTTTGGTTTGTTTAAAATCCTCCATCTGCATAGGGAGGTAATTCTCAGTAAGTGTTTACATTTGTGCTTGCATAGGTCAAGAGTGATTAGGACACCCGACGTGGCACCACCAAGCAAAGTCCCGCTTTTTATATTTCCTGTCATCGAGTCATTGATATATGGGCAAGCGGAAAGGGTCTGCAATCGACCCCGGCACAGTTCTAGTCCGTGTCATCTCAGCACACGCGAATCGTGTTGCTTCCTTTATCGAGTCAATGATAATAAAGTGGCAAGAGTTCCCTATTCTGACTCTCCACACTTTCCTGGGGTTCGCATTTATTGTAGAGCTCGCATCATTTGCTCTTCACACTTGACAATTCATGTCATGCGGTGATACTATTCACAGGAATCAGATGTGTCGGCTCCTGGTTGACTCACGGTATGCTCGTTACTGTTCGAGGCTATGGGACTTCCTGCTTTTCCTGCGCTTGTGTGCCATTTGTTTGTTTGCATTACATTATTTGCGTGCTTCTGCCAAAGCACTTGCTTGCTTCATCCCTTTTTGTCATCTTCGATTCTACATTAGGTAGTGATTCGAGATAGACATAGATTTAGGTTACAAACCTGTTCCATTGCTTTTTGTCATCTTCGATTCTACTTTAGGTAGCGAATCAAGATAGGCATAGATTTAGGTTGTAAACCATTTGCATGTTCCCTTAGGATTCTCTTGAATCTACTTTAGGTAGTGATTCGAGTTAGACCTTAGGTTGTAGTCCATGCATGATAACATTAGGGAAAAGAGTTAGATAGTTTCCCTTGATTGTTTTCTAGTTTCTTTTGCATCCATGCATGTAATAAGATTAAAACTTGTTTTCTTTTTCTTTTGCAAACCAAAACACTTAATAATGGTTCAAACTCCTTTCTCAAAGGTAAAAACAACCAACCAATGCAAACTTTTTTGCCTATGGGTTTTCTTTTTGTGTTTAAACCTTTTTATAAGTAAAAAACACATAACCCACCAAAACATATGAGCCGAACTACGGTGCTCTGACTTTCCCATTGCACGCGGGAATACGTAGGCATCTTGTCACGGGGCTCGGTCGAGCAAACTTTGTAAATACTTCCTTCTTTTCCCCGTGTTTTCTTTATTTTCCTTTCTTTCACATGCATTCTCTTTTAGCATACAAATATAGTAATTAAGCAATAAATAAATATAAACACACCCATTAGATAGAAAATAGAAGTGGATACCGTAGAGTACTACGGGCGTGTGGGGTGCTAATACCTTCCCTTCGCATAATAGATTCCCTTACCCTATCTCTCGGTCGCAAGACCGTGTCTTATCCCTTTCAGGTTTTTGCGATGCGTTTACCTTTCTTCTTTTGTGAGATAAAAAACGTTCGATGGCGACTTCATTGATATAGTTATCGGATGATGTTTAGCCGGTTGTTTCAAAGGCGTAATAATATTTCCTAAGTCTCCTAGCCTACATCTTCAACAGCACGACCATTTCGAATGACGCCTTCGTTCGACCCAAACTTATGTCGAATTGACCAACATATCACTTTGTCGATTTAGTTTTATTTTCGACGCAATTTTGTTCTGGCTATTTGGTCAATTGGGTTGGTTTTCTAACTCAGCTTCTCAGTCGACATGTGTTTTTCTGGTACTTCCAACTTAGCTTTGTAAAGCATTTCAAAAACCATCTTCATTTAAGACTCTGGTCCTTATCCTGTAAGGACCTTTGCCTTTAAGCAATACCCTTAAACATACGTTACAAATTTCCAGTTAACAGCGCCATAATTACATCTCCCAGCGACGTTCATACACCTTTTACCGCCAGACTATGTTTCGACTGCACCAACAATATGGCTGAATACGAAGCGTGCATCATGGGTATTAAAGCTACTATTGACTTAAGGATCAAATTCATGCAGTATATGGAGACTCAGCTTTGGTGATTAGTCAAATCAATGATGAATGGGATACAAAGCATCCAAATCTTATTCCATATCGAAGACATGTGTTGAATCTAATCCCCTACTTTGAAGAAATCACTTTCGATCACATCCCACGAGAAGAGAATCAACTAGCAGACGCATTAGCTACCATCACATCTATGTTCAAAGTCAGATGGCATAACGAAGCTCCTCAAATTACGATTGAAAGACTAGACGAACCAGCATACTGTTGTGAACTTGATATTGAAGGAGTAGAAGAGAAACCTTGGTTCTACGAAGTGAAGAGGCATCTCGAATCTCAAGAATACCCTAAAGGGGCATCCGTCAATGATAAGAAGTTCCTAAGAAGATTCACCTCCAAGTTCTTTCTCAAAAACGACATCTTACTCTGATGTGTAGATCAGAAGATAGTCAGACGAATTATGGAAGAGTTACACGAAGACGCATTTGGTACTTATTTCTAGTGAATATACAATGGCTAAGAAGATTCTGAGAGCATGTTACTATTGGTCCACTATGGAAGCTGATTGTTATCGATATGCTCGATCTTGTCACAAATGCTAGATATACGCGGACAAAGTGCACGTACTTCTAGTTCCATTGAATGTTTTGACCGCTCCTTGGCCTTTCGTGATGTGGGGCATTGACATGATTGGAGAAATCAAGTCGACCGCTTCTAATGGACATCGTTTCATCCTAGTTTCTATCGATTACTTTACCAAATGGGTAGAAGCAGCTTCGTTCGCATCTGTTACCAAGAATGTTGTGGCTTGATTCATCAAACATAATCTCATTTGTAGATACAGCGTCCCCGAAAGGATTATCACAGACAATGGTACCAATCTAAATAACAAGATGATCACTGAACTCTACACGCGGTTCAAGATTTAGCATCACAACTCTTCTCCATATCGGCCAAAGATGAATGGGGCAGTGGAAGCCGCCAACAAGAATTTGAAGAAGATTATATAGAAGATGATAGTGACATATAAAGATTGGCATGAGATGTTGCCATTTTCTCTCCATGGTTATCGCACTTCAGTACGAACATCTACAGGGGCAACCCCTTTCTCTCTCGTATATGGTATGGAAGAAGTTCTACCTATCGAGGTTCAGATACCCTCACTCAGAGTACTAAAGGATGCAAAGTTGTACAAAGACGAATGGGTCCAAACTCGACTTGACCAGATCAATTTAATAAAATAGTCCATTATTAATAATAATATTATTTTTAATATTATTTCTTCAATGTAATCAACTTTATTAATTCTCCGACTAACTAAATAAAATTTGACTTCAACTTAATAATCCAAATACGTTTCCCAAAATAATACTGACAAGTCTGATTGATTCTCGAACTTCGAGTAAATCCAATAGTCAAATCCTAAAATAATTTAACTAACCAATTAATTAAATTCGGGGCGTTACAACTCTCCCACACTTAGGATATTTTCGTCCTCGAAAATTCGCCCAACACAACTATCCTTAATATCACTTCCCCATCGAACCCTCTTATTCTCAAGTTACGCTTGACAACAATTCGACCGTTACTTTTCCGATTTAATTGTGTCTTAACACGACTTGAATCCAATACACATACAACATAACCGCTACTAACTTACCAACCATTTTGGCAATATCTTGAAACAATGCCTTATAACATATTAACAACCTTCGCTTGCTCATACTTGACTTATACAACATCTTGTCATTACTGCTGCAACATAATCAACACTAAGACAAATACACACTTCTCATTCCATATTCGAGGTCACTCATCTGCAGAATATTGACAACTCTATTAATATCGTCGTATCACTCTTATAGTGACATCGACATAGTCTACTTGATCAACTTCATCACATCATAGAGTATTACTCATCATCTATGGTAGCCAACAACAATGTCATGCAACCGAACAAAATTCTATAACACCAACTTAATAATAATTTGACCACTAACTATACAATCCATCTGTTAACTAGAAATTTCTAAATACGTTTGAGGGCACTAATTAAAGGCAAATATCCCTACAAGTTAAGGGCCGATTCTAAACGAATATAGCTTCTTTGGGAAAACTTTATAAAACCAAGTTAGAAATATCAGAAAACATGTGTCGACTGAGAAGGTGAGCCGGAGAATCAACTAAATTGACCAAGAAACCAAAAGATATAAACACAAGAAAAATGCGTCGAAGATAAACTACATCGACTAGATGGGTAAAGAAATACTGTTGGTCGATTTGACATATTTTGGGTTGAGTAAAGGGGTTGGTCGAAGGTTAGTGTTGTCGAAGACATAGACCAACGGACTTAGGGAATATTATTCTTCCTAAGGTATATCTGAAACAACCGGCTGAAAAAATTAAAGGATATAACTATATATCAATGAAATCGCCATCGAACGTTTTTTATCCCACCAAGAGGGAAAGGTAAACATCGAGTAAACCTGAAACAGAGAAATCACGGTCTTGCAACCAAGAGATCGGGTAAGGAAGTCTGTTACACTAGGGGAAGGGATTAGCACCCCACGCGCACGTAGTACTCTATGGTATCCGCTTTTACTTTCTATCTAATGGGTGTAAAGGTCTAACAATATCTGTATATGGTATAATGCATGCAAAAAAGAAAAGAAAAATAAAGAAATAAAAGAAAATAATAAAAGGAAGAAAACACAGGGAAAAGAAGGATATATTTACAAAGGTTGCTCGATCTAGCCCCGCGACAGGATGCCTACGTATTCCCTCATGCAATGGGAAAGTCAGAGCGCCGTAGTTCGGCTCACTTGTTTTGGTTGGTTTGTGTTTTTTAGATTAGCAGATAAAATAACAAACGATGAAGAAACACCTCCATGATGACGAAACATCAGCTACAGACGGGATGACGAAACATCGGAAGACGAGATGACGAGACATCAGCAATCGGGATGACGAAACATCGGAAGACTGGATGATGAGACATTAGAAGACGGGATGACGAAACATCAGAAGACAGGATGACGAAACATCAGAAGACGGGATGACGAAACATCAGCAACAAGACGACGAAACACCCTAAAACTAATTGGTTTGTATCTTTTACTTTAGAAAAAGTTTCATATTTATTAGAGTGTTTTAATGCACTTGACAAAACAAAATTTTAATTTTAAGGATGCAAAAGGATAAAGGGAAAATGGATAAGGGAGACTAACCCATTGCTAATCCTAATGTTATCATACAAAGTTGATCCTAAGTTTAGGGTATAAACAAAGGGAAGAATCTACCTAAAGTTATCATGCATGGATGCCTAACTCAATGTCTAAACTCGATAACTAACCTAATCGAGTAAACCTAAGGGAAATCTATAAATCAATCATCTTGGTTAGAAAACCAAGTGAGAAGAGGGATAGAATCAAGCAAAGTGCTTTGGCAAAAGCACACAAACTAAGCACCAACAAGTGCTGAGAAAAAGAAAAAAAGAAGAAGATGATGTGGAATCAAATGAATGATGTTCATACAAATTGTCGTGTGAAGTGAGGTCAGTAGACATAACATTCATTTACAAAGTTTATACAAACCTTTAACAAACATCAAAAATTGCTATAAGCATACACATGCAAAGTTAATTCACAAACTAGGTCGAAACTAGTCCTAAAAGCATACGAAAAGCTAATTGTGCGAAGTGTTAGACTTTGATGAAATTAATGGAAAATTAATGAGTAAAATGACATGAAAGTCAGTAGATAACATGTTAATGTTCCATTTACATTATACAAATAAATCACAAAGATTCAAGAACAAAAAATCTACCAAAAGTGCGTAACATGCAACGATCGCGTGTAGTGAAGTGAATCTAAGTGTGTGGGACTTATGATATGCAAAGAAGGTGTCAAGATGGAGTGATTACAGTACCAACAACATATGAAAAAAAATTAATAACCAAAACATAAAGAAAATGTCACAAAGATGCAATTACAACATTAGTGCGATAACTAGTCGAAATTCTTAACCTAGGAAGTGTTTATAAGTTAAAAGAAGCCATGAAAAGGCAAAGATGAAAAGAGATGAACCAAGAAATACCAAGATGCAAAAAGTATAGTAGAAAACATATTATTTCATCAATAAAATCATTCAAACATGCATTCAAAGGATTCATAAACAAAACACTTAAGGAAAATGCATTCAGTTCATACAAGTGCGGGCAAACGTGTGTGCGCGTGTGTGTGTGTGTGCTTGAGCATACTTGTGCTAAGTGTCACATGATGGTGGGACCAGAAGCAACACATAATGAAGAACTACTCATGCTATACACTATCAAGTTACAAGATATTCCAAATTGCGCATACACAATACTAGCACAAACTAGTTAAGAACTTGACCTAGAATGCAAATAGAAGTCGAACGAAGCATGGTTAATGCATGAAGGAAAAGGAATGAACCTTATAGCATAAAAAGACATGGAAGGAAGTAGCTAGAATGGTAAGAAAGCATTATCATCATATATATAATCATCATGAAGATTCACAAACAAAGGAAACTAAAAGAGCCTAAGTATGCATCATGCTTAGTGATGTCATATTTGAGTGAAGTCAGTGATGGAAAAATAGATATTAAATACATGTTAGACACAAACAAATTACAATCACCTCAAAAGAAAACCTACACAAGACATAGTACAAGAAAAACTAGTCAAGAATTTGGCCTAAACATGCATCTAAGAGTCAAATGAAGCATAGTATTGCATAGATGAAGAGATATGAACACTTAGAAGATGGAAAAGAATAAAGGTCAGTAGTTATCATGGTAGAGATGAACTCATGTCATATACATAATCATCATAATCTTTTCATAAGCAACTTTCAATAAGAGGACATGAATGTGCATCCTAGAAATGTGTGATGGAATGTGTTCATATGTGTATTCAAACATGCTTGTGTCAAGTGTCATATACAAGTGAGATCAGTGAGGAGAACATAAATATGATGTTCACACATACACAAAACAATTATCATACATCACAACCATATATGGTACAAAGGTTAGTAACGGAAAAGATCGATTCTAAACCCTAGAGTTAAATTTAGGTAAGCGCGCAAGTTAATGAGTCAAATATGGTGAAAAGGCAAGGTGAAAAGGTAATGTGATACACAAGGCCAGTAGCTTAGGACCTAAGTAAACCATAAACAAAAGGATTTAAAACAAGGTAACGAGCTTGCATACAAAAGTACATAGAATTAGGGTTTGAAAACACCAAAACTAGTCAAATATGGCATTTAATAAAGATTAAACAAAATAGTTTTAATTAGATAATTAAAACCATGTGTGACTTGTGTCATAAGTTTAACTCAAGATGTGATTCATGAGCAACCAAATGTAGAAGATGGAACTTCAATACACAAACAAATCACCTATTTGATGAACAAAATCATCTAAAGTAAACCACCTATCTTAGATCAAACGACATTGATTAAGATTATGTAGGAAGAGAATGATGTCTTGTATGTCACAGGGTGATGATAGAACCCTCACAACATGCTTGTTATGAACCTATAATCCCTTAAGGTATTGTCCAAATAAAAATTAGAAAAGAAAGAAGATTTAGCTCTTTTAGGTCATCATGATGGTCCTAAAATTGAATGCAAGCCAATGAATCAAAGAGCATAAAATTAGTGATTACATAATGCACAAAGTCAAAAGTAAAGACCAAGAATTCAATTAGAATTGGATCACTAATGTCATGAAAGATACACATAATACAAATGTTACAACTATGGCCACAAGGTGATGACATCTTAGCAAAAAAACTAACATGAGTTGTGCAAGTTAGGGATCTTAAATGAATCAATCAAACTGGAATCAAAGCCCTAAACATGCCATGAGTATAAGATAAAGAGATGAGAAGTAAATTCCCAAGGGATTGCATGAATGCATTCCTCATATCCCACAACTCATGCAAAAGAACTCAAAATGAAACACCTTAAAATTAAAGGATCAAGATGATCCAATGAGGTCATATGCCTCTCAAGTCTTTAGATGATCATCCTTGAGGTTATCATACCCCTGAGCATCAATTAGAAACACAAATTGTACAAGAACATGGTTTAAGAATCAAAGCATCCACAAATTAGGGTTTTGGAAACCATACAAAGTTTATGCTCAAGGTGGAAACCAAATGATCAACATGTAATTTTTAATAAATGAAAACATGTTTACATATCAATAGAGCATTCAAATGATCATCACATACCCAAATATTGGCCTTAAATCATGTCCATAAGCTTCAAATTGAAGCTTGACTCAATTACACTAGGCCAAAGGACATGTTCACTTTGGAAATTCCATAAAAATAGAAAAATGGGATGTAAAATCTAAGGAAAAATGAACTAATAAGCTCAAATCCCTTACAAGTCAGAGACATATTCTTCCTCAATTCAAAAGTCCATGGAAGGCTTACAATAAAATTCAAAAGTCAACACTAGTTCAAAATTAAACTTATATGACCAATAAGCAAGAAAAATTTGTATAAAATACAAAAATCAGAAATAAAAATCTAAAAAAATTGGAAACAGTAACCTAACATCCTAAATAAGACCAAAACTATTTTTGTTATTTTTTTACTTCCAAGGAAAAATGATAAAAACAATAAAAATGCAAAGTGTGGAATGCAAATCAAATATTTAATGCAAAAATTCATTTAACTATGCAAAAATGACAAAATTACAAAATAAAAATCAGAAATGCATGATGCATGGATTGAATGATTTAAAATATATTTTTATGTATTTTTTGTATAATAAAAGTATTTTAAATAATTATGATTATGCATGTAATGCAATATAATGCATGAATTTATTGAATTATTAAAAAATGACAAAATTATGAAATAAAAATCAGAAATGCATGATGAACGGATTGAATGATCTAAAATATTTTTTATGTATTTTTTTGTATGAATAAAAATGTTTTAAATAATTATAATTATGCATGAACTGCAATATAATGCATGAATTTATTTAATTATGCAAAAATGCTAAAATTATAAAATAAAAATCAGAAATGCATGATGCATGGATTGAATGATCTAAAATATTTTTTATGTATTTTTTTGTATGAATAAAAATATTTTAAATAATTATAATTATGCATGAACTGCAATATAATGCATGAATTTATTTAATTATGCAAAAATGCGAAAATTATAAAATAAAAATCAGAAACTCAAAATGAATCAATTGAAGGGTTCAGAACATTTTTAAAATTTATTTAACCAATCAAACCATTTTTAAAATTTCAGAAAAAATTCCACAAAATATTAGAGGTCAACAAGAGTCTATGATATTTGTTTTATAATTTTTGGACAAATTTTTAATGCAAAATAAAATAATTAAAGATGCTAAATATAAAATAAATCAAATGGAAGCAAAAAAATTAAACGAGCCAATCAGATCTTGACATGTAATTATCTTCAACCTTCTGCGTAAGCCCTAAACGCGTGAAACAACAGTGCCATGCACCTGACTTCTAATCCCTATAACTTCCTTATTTCTTAACTAAAATCACATGATTCAAAGCTCTATTTAAAGATCGCATGGCAAGCTATCACACACAACTTGTATAATTCAAAATAGTTAGCCATGCATCAAGAAATCAGTGTGAGAAAACCAAGAAAATCATCCAAATCCGGATTTACAGAACATCATGCTATGCAACATACTTCAAAAACAGCTGCAAATATACATCAAACCTATTGTTTGGCCAGCTAACCACGCATATATAAGCTTTTATTCATCAATGGCAAGCTGAGAAAGAAGATTCAAAGTTCAACAGTTACCTCTTAATTTGGAAAATAAATCCAAATATGTCTCTGAAATCGAAGAGAAAACTCCACTAGCTTGCTCTTGAGACTTCAATGAAATGATAATAAGGAGGACAATCCTTTAGAAACGCAAACTGAAGAAGCTTCAATGAGAGAAAAAGCTTGAACTGCAGAGTTGATTTTAGATCTGAAAAACGAGAGAGAGCAGTTTCCTTGCAAAATGAGAGGCTTCATGCTTATATATAGAGAGAGTGTAAGCAAGGGTACATCAGTCCTTTTATGCCATAAATCCGTTGGAGCAAAAATTATAGAAATTAGCATGGTGAGTCAGCTATGCGTTTTGCTCTGAGGTCAGCTCTCTCTAGCTGCGTTTTGGTGGCTGTGAGGATTGTGTGAAGAGGCAGCACATGGGTTGTTTCTCAAACTTACTAGATATGGCAAAGAAAAGAAAATTCGTGCATGGAAAAGGTGTGAAGAATACTCACTTTGTTTGGGCTTTTTATGGAAAAGAATGAGGTGGCAAGTGTGTGCTTCGATTCCCAAACTGTGCTTGGTTGGAAGAAAATTGTAAAAGCACTCAAACATGAAAACACATTCTGTGCACATAGCCTGTGGATGACCTTGTTCAAGCTTGAATTTCTCACTAGTGGCTCGTGCGAATTCTGGTTTTCAGAAGCCTATCAAGAGCTCTTGTAATGAAGATTACAATGAGCTTTGATTCATTGAAAATGGAGTTGAAATGAGTGAGATATGACTGCCAGAAGTTGTGCACAAGCTGGAGTTTGGTCAGGAAAGAACGCATGCGCACCTTGGCATGCATGGACATGCATGGAATCAGTTTTGAGACCTTTACTTGTGGTCCTTGTAACTTTCTCAATACTAAACCATATGATGTGATTCAAAGCTCATTTAAAAGCTCTCATGGCATACTTCAAGATACACGAAACAAAACTCTCAAATTCCATCTGAAGCAAAAGATATAAGCTCCAAGGTTTTGCCCACCAACTGTTTGTTGAAAATACGCGCACGGGAAACAAGAAATTTGCAAGCATGCCCAGCCTAAGCCAAAACTTGTACAAGAAACTTCTAACTCAAATATCTCTCAAATGGTACATTTTTGAGAAATTTTACAGATTGACAAACTTGTAGAATTTTTCCCAAGCTTTCCAAAAATGTATGGTATGCAACCATTGGATAAAAATTGAGAAAGTTATGACATGTCAAAGTTCCATAGGGTGGACACTTAGGAAAAAAAATTAACTTCAAATAACTTCAAGAACAAGTTAACCCTAATTTCTTCAATTTTCTTGGTTCAAAGGTGGATTTGATTATGAAACATGAAAATGTGATATTTGAATTAATGGTTGACCAAAAGTCCACTTGGTCAACTCATGACTTTGACTGATTTTGACCAAAATGACCATTTTGACCCTTGTGATCAATTGACTTGCTTCCACTCAAAATTGAGCCTCATTATTTCAACCATGGATGTCCAACAACATATAAAAACAAGTGGAATCAAATTTGAGTAAAAAATCTGGAGAAATCCTGATTATACCCAAAACCCTAATTTTGCACCTTGTATTAGGAGATAGCCAATCAAGATTCAAAACCTCAAATCTTCTGAATGTATTGAGTAATTCTCTAAACCATGATAACTCAAATGATAAAAGGAAGGTGATACTTCAAGAAATTGACTTATCCAAACTTCAAACTTCACAATGGACCAAAACCCTAATTTCATCAAATGAATGACACAGATGAATTCCTCATGAATTCTTTGCTAAAAAACTTCAACTCTTGAGGAATCAATGACACAAATGGGATGTCTTGAGATATAATACATCACTGTGACTTGAAAGATCCAAAGATATGAGAGCCTGAAATTCCCTCAGAATAGAATGCTAACACAATCAACCTCTTTAGCTTGCAGAGGACTTGAGAACCCAAAGAACTTTCATCCTATCATAGTGTATGAATCCAATGCAATATGATGTTTATGATGAAACATAAGCCTAAATCAAGAGGGTAAATTTTGGGGTGCAACAGCTGCCCCTATTCAATCTTCTTCAACTTGATAAGCGAGAACTGGTGGAAACCTTCGAGCGTTCAAAGTGGAAGAGGATTGAATACAAAAGAACCCAAAAATTTACACTCTTGAAAAGAAGAGTGAAGCTTTCCGAAAGGAGCCAGAGAATGCTAGACTTAGAGAATACCAAATGAAATTGGTTTTAGAGAAAAGCCAAATAAGATTGTGCTTTAACAAGAGGGAGAGTCTAATGTATATTAGCCTTCCAAAGATATACGTCAAGACGAAACTGTAACGCAGACCATGATAAAGATGAGATGAAACTCAAACCAGAAGACTAGACAAAACTAGACTCTAAAAAAAGTACGTAATATGACAACTATGAAAAGGGTCCTACAAGCAAGGTGACTAGAGTGTGCGATTCTAGGGACACCTGCTGGTCTCAACCAGGGGTAAACAGTGGAAACTGTGATAAACCGAAGGTATGAAAGAGATAGGTCAACCAAGGATAGACAGTAGACGAAGCTGATTGAATCCAAGGAGTGACATCAAATGAGACAAAACTCGACTCGATAGAACTAGAAGAACGACACTTTCTAGAAACAAGTACCAGGAGAAAATTGGATTTGACGCACGGGAAACGAGACAAAACTCGACCCATAGCAAAGTGATGAGAGTGCATATTTCTCAAAGCACTTGCTGATCTCAAACTAGAGGATACAGTAGACGAAGCTGATTGAACCCAATAATTATAACAGCATCATCCCAACCGAGGATAGACAATAGACGAAGCTGATTGAATCCACGGAGTAAAGGGGAAAGGTTTCAACCCTAGATAGACAGTATGACGAAACTGAAAGAATCCCAGGAGTAAGAAACAAAACGAGATAAAACTCGGCTCATGGAACCTAGTTATACGAAACAAACTAGATGAGTACCAGGACAACAAATGGATTTCATGCACAGGCGACGAGACAAAACTCTACCCAAAGCAAAGTGATGAGAGCACATGTTTCTTATAGCACTTGCTAGTCTCAAACTAAAGGATAGACAGTAGACGAAGCTGATTGAACCTAATAGATATAAAGAGACACGTTTCAACCCGAGATAGACAGTATGATGGAACTGAGAGAATCCCAGCAATAAGAAACAAAACGAGATAAGACTCGACTCATGAAGACTAGTTAGACGAAACAAACTAGATGAGTACCAATACTACAACTATATTTCAAGCGCGGGTAACGAGAAAAAACTCGACCAAAGCAAAGTGATTAGAGCGTACTTCCAAAACACTTGCTGAAACGATCATCAGGACAAAACTGACATTCAAAAGGTAAATTAATGGACATCGAAATGAACCAACAAAGGTAGTAGAGACTAAACCAATGAAATTGCACTAGAGAGAAATTGGGCTATAACCACAACATTGAGTAGACACTCAACCAAATTGAATGATTAACTGAATACTGGTACCGAGATACAGAGGATAGAAGCCTTGCTGGGGAAATGATCCGAAGTTAGCAGATTCACTGGGGAACATAGTGGCAATAAAGGCTTATTTTTCGATGCATGTTTGAAATTTTTCTATGGAGTAAAGTTCCAAGAGATAATGGAAAATTACACTTTGAGGATGCAATGTAATGATGCAAGATTAAATGTTTCACCGGGAATGGCTAATCAAGAAGCCAACCAAATACCAAGCCAAAACTTGACAAGACTTGCAAAAATAAATTGCAAAATCCACTGGGGAGAAAACCTTCAAAGGGATGAAACTCTGCGAGGAGAAATAACTTGTGTAACTGGTAGAAACAGGCAACGATCACTGAGAAGAGTTGCAAAAATAAATTGCAGACTTCACTAAAGAAACAATTATGGACAAAACTGTTGATTCTGATATGGGATTCCAAATGAAATTGGACAAAGCCAGAGAAAATCAAGGCGAAACTGTGACTTCTGAAGAGGAAAGCCATATAGAGATTGGACTTTGTTGGATAAGATACTGAATCAACATTGGATCTAACAGGGATACAGATTCCTCTGACTTTTTTTGGGAGCGACCAATCTTTGGTCAATGATAGGAGAAAATTTGTACACAGCTCTTGCGGGGGGTAGATAACTGGGACCTTAAGAAGCTCAACTGGAGAGTCACGAATGATCTTTGATAAGAAAAGTCCTCAATGGGATAAAAAGTGATGTGGGATGGGCACCTATAACAGCATACGTCTCGGGCGCTGTAACACTTATCACCAATCAATAGGATCGTACTCGCTAGGGAGATGGGAGAGTTCTCGAAATAGAAATCCAAGTCAAATAGTTCCCCTGGGCATGAAGAAATGAGACATATCATATAGGACAACTCTATTGGGGAATAAGAAATATTGTGCCACAACCTCGAAAGAAAAAAATTCTTCGCTGGGGAGAGGAGAAATCTCGAATAAGAAACCTCTGATGAATAACTGATACATTGGGGAAAAGGGGATAATTCTTGAATACGAACTTCCAAATGCAACAACTTGACTGGAGAATTAAAGAAGTCATCGATAAACATTCATCCTCGAATGGGCATTCTTTTGTGAACACAACAGTAACACAACTCCA
Organism: Vicia sativa; assembly: GCA_021764765.1. Classification (NCBI taxonomy): domain Eukaryota; kingdom Viridiplantae; phylum Streptophyta; class Magnoliopsida; order Fabales; family Fabaceae; genus Vicia; species Vicia sativa. The sequence goes on from CM038796.1 coordinate 46,894,615, forward strand.
CTGGGAATACAAATTCTTAATCAAGAAGTCTTATTAATCGCAACTTATCATATAAGAATTCTCCACCCGACGATACTGGGGAGTAGACAACCTTCAGGTAAAACTGGGGAATCATCTGGACATAATCTCTTCACTTTGGGAGACTTGCTGGGGAGAAGTAGAAACTTTGGTGTTACGAGATATGCCCCAAGCTGGAGATATTTCATATAACCAACCCTGTCAATTCAAACAAACCAAATCTTCCCTAAGTCTAACATGAAATAAACTCATTGGGGAGAATCCTTGTAGAAACAGGGATATAATTGATTCAGATCAAGTGCCCTAGACATCGTCGATTCTTCGAAAAGTTCTTTCAATTCCATAGAGTCGAGACCCTCTTCTTTGAAAAATTAAATTCTTCATTGATGTACATTGTGCAAACTCACTTGATGTCAAACAGTTGTTTTGCATACAGAAAAATGTTTATTATGAGAATGAAAATTCAAATGCAGCACTTACGTAAGTCTTGAAGTTTTTTTTGCTTTATATGGAAAAGGTATTGCGACTTCTTGTGAACGAAACACCTTTACAATGCAACATTTCCTTTTTTAGAATGAAAGGACAAACATATGATGCCAATAGAAAAATTAGCACACAATTTAGGAGTCAGGAAAATGTTATGTCATCGTAGTATGCTTCCGAATTAACCCATGCTTCAGTTACGACTTTTGAGGGTTGTAACGTGGCCTGGTTCACGGTTTTCAAAAAAAGATTTTTTAGGCTCAAAATATTTTAGTGCCCACCCCCTTCGTGATGTTCTCCAATCCTAAATTCAGTCAACTTGATACGAGTATTCAACTCTCAAAAGAGTATGGTATGGCAACTTCTGCTGAGGATTTATTGGACATGCTCGAGGAATCCACAAGGTTTACGGACACGACAGCCACTCACCTTTAATTTTGGTGTCTGATCACACGAATTTGCTCTCTTACTGAGAACCTTTCTTTAAATTTTCTTGCCTTTCTGGCTTTCTAATTTGCTTTCCAAAATTTGCCCTTTTTTTTGCCTAAGCGACTTATTACCAAGTTCGACTTAGCGGGCTTTCTTCTTTTTTATTTTTTTAAAATTATTTTTTAGAACAAATCGTGTGATCTCTACACCATCTTCAATTTGTTAGAAGTAATTCTGACTGTCTGAGTCTTTGAAGGATTCCATGTTCACAGACGAAGGTTGACCGTTGCAATTTGGACTTTCCTCAGCCTTTTGGAGGATAACCATTGTTGTATCCTTAGATTGCGCCCTCTTGAGGAGTTTTAAACGCTTGATCAGATTAACTGAACCCTACCCTGCCCCAGATTAATAAAGATGAGGGGTTTTCTAAAAAGAAACTCCTACTTCAAGGCTCAAAGGGGTTAACGAGGGTCTATCTCCCTTATATCTCAGGTGTTTGGGAATTGAAACAAGGCATGTGCATCATCAATAGGGTTTTACTCGAAAGCATACAAACAAAAGATTGACATTTTAGTGTCGTCGTCATCCCCCCAATCTTTGCCTAGGCAAAAGATTTGGTGAAGTTGGCATCAATATGCAAGTAAGTCATTTTATGAGCGATAACGAATGGATGAGTGATAGCGAATGGATTTCTTCAAGACAAACATACGTAATGCATTAAGATTTTCATTCAAAAATAAACAAATTTCTACATGATAGCAATGTTTAAACAAACAAACAAAATGCAAATGAAAATGCAGTAAAGAAACTCAAGACTACCATTGTTGAGGAGGCTTGACTTCGTCTGGACTTCTTGATTCTGACGATTTTCTGCAATCTTGATACCCTCTTGGACAAGAGATTCCCCTTCTGATCTACTGTTGACACAATAGTTTTCGAATTGTTCCAAACTCGAACCTTATCTCTGGACGACAAACGTCTTCAATCAAACGGTCGAGTTCCCTAGGGCGACATTCACGGGGGATTTTCTTCAAAAGAAAGGATGAAAATTGTACAAAGCGGAATTGCAACAACAGGATCTCCAAGAGTCTTCTACCTTATGGAATAGACATCCAAAACTTGCAACTGAAAGCATCTTCTACAAACAGGAGAAATAATTAGACACTGCAATCGAGAACTTCCAACTTCATTTTCTGCCACATAAGAGTGAAACTTCGCAAGATAAAGATTATGCAATGGCTTGCTAAACAGAGTTGGCTCTTGAAATACACTGTTTATGAATGATCTCCCAGAAGTGGTACAACCATTCCAACAAGAGGGCACCATCAATTCCAACAGTATTATTCACTTTTTCAACTATCATTATTATGCAGGAACCATCAAAGCTTTTCAAATGCAAATAATTATCATGAAAATATTGGATGTTTTTATAAATCAAACAATTAAAGCTACAAGAAATAAAAAGTGATGTGGGATGGGCACCTATAACAACATACGTCTCGGGCACTATAACACTTATCACCAATCAACAAGATCGAACTCGTTGGGGAGATGGGAGAGTTCTCGAAATAGAAATCCAAGTCAAATAGTTCCCCTGGGCATGAAGAAATGAGACATCTCATATAGGACAACTCCAATGGGGAATGAGAAATATTGTGCCACAACCTCGAAAGAAAAAAATTCTTCGCTGGGGAGAGGAGAAATCTCGAATAAGAAACCTCAAATGAATAACTGATACACTGGGGAAAAGGGGGCAATTCTTGAATAAGAACTTCCAAATGCAACAACTTGACTGGGGAATTAAAGAAGTCATCGATAAACATTCGGCCTCGAATGGGCATTATTTTGTGAACACAACAATAACACAACTCCACTGGGGATACAAATTCTTCATCAAGAAGTCTTATTAATCGCAAGTTATCAGACAAGAATTCTCCACCCGACGATATTGGGGAGTAGACAACCTTCAGGTAAAACTGGGGAATCATCTGGACATAATATCTTCACTTTGGGAGACTTGCTGGGGAGAAGTAGAAACTTCGGTGTTACGGGATATGCCCCAAGCTGGAGATATTTCATATAACCATTCCTGTCAATTCAAACAAACCAAATCTGCCCTAAGTCTAACATGAAATAAACTCACTGGGGAGAATCCTTGTAGAAACAGGGATATAACTGATTTAGATAAAGCGCCCTAGACATCGCTGATTCTTCGAAAAGATTATCTTTCAATTCCATAGAGTCGAGGCCCTCTTCTTTGACAAAATTAAATTCTTCATTGATGTTAATTGTGCAAACTCACTTGATGTCAAACAGTTGTTTCGCATATAGAAAAATGTTTATTATGAGAATGAAAATTCAAATGCAGCACTTACGTAAGTCTTGAAGTTTTTTTTTGCTTTATATGGAAAAGGTATTGCGACTTCTTGTGAACGAAACACCTTTAGAATGCAAAATTTCCTTTTTTAGAATGACAGGACAAATACCAACACAAAAATTAGCACACAATTTAGGAGTCAGGAAAATGTTATCTCATCGTAGTATGCTTCCGAATTAACCCATGCTTCAGTTAGGACTTTTGAGGGTTGTAACGTGGCCTAGTTCACGGTTTTCAAAAAAGATTTTTTAGGCTCAAAATACTTTAGTGCCCACCCCTTCGTGATGTTCTCCAATCCTAAATTCAGTCAACTTGATACTAGTATTCAACTCTTAAAAGAGTATGGTATGGCAACTTCTGCTGAGGATTTATTGGACATGCTCGAGGAATCCACAAGGTTTACGGACACGACAACCACTCACCTTTAATTTTGGTGTCTGATCAAATGAATTTGCTCTCTTACTGAGAACCTTTCTTTAACTTTTCTTGCCTTTCTGGCTTTCTAATTTGCTTTCCAAAATTTGCCCTTTCAAGCTGAAACAATCGGCCGAAAAAATCAAAGGATATAACTATATATCAATGAAGTCGCCATCGAACGTTTTTTATCCCACCAAGAGGGAAAGGTAAACATCGAGTAAACCTGAAACGGAGAAATCACAGTCTTGCGACCAAAAGATTGGGTAAGAAAGTCTGTTACGCGAGGAGAAGGGATAAGCACCCCACGCGCCCGTAGTACTCTACGGTATCCGCTTTTACTTTCTATCTAATGGGTGTAAAGGTCTAACTATATCTGTATACGGTATAATGTATGCAAAAAAGAAAAGAAAAATAAAGAAATAAAAGAAAATAATAAAAGGAAGAAAACACGGGGAAAAGAAGGAAATATTTACAAAGGTTGCTCGATCTAGCCCCGCGACAGGATGCCTACGTATTCCCTCGTGCAATGGGAAAGTCAGAGCGTTGTAGTTCGGCTCACTTGTTTTGGTTGGTTTGTGTGTTTTAGATTAGCAGAAGAAATAGCAAACGATGACGAAACACCTCCATGATGACGAAACATTAGCTACAGACGGGATGACGAAACATCGGAAGACGAGATGACGAGACATCAGCAAACGGGATGACAAAACATCGGAATACACGATGACGAGACATCAGAAGACGGGATGATGAAACATCAGAAGACGGGATGACGAAACATCAGCAGCAAGACGATGAAACACCCTAAAACTAATTGGTTTGTATCTTTTACTTTAGAAAAAGTTTCATATTTATTAGAGTGTTTTAATGCACTTGACAAAACAAGATTTTAATTTTAAGGATGCAAAATAATAAAGGGAAAATGGCTAAGGGAGACTAACGTATTTCTAATCCTAATGTTATTAAACAAAGTTGATCCTAAGTTTAGGGTATAAACAAAGGGAAGAATCTACCTAAAGTTATCATGCATGGATGCCTAACTCAATGTCTAAACACGATAACTAACCTAATCGAGTAAACCTAAGGGGAATCTATAAAATCAATCATCTTGGTTAGAAAACCAAGTGAGAAGAGGGGTAGAATCAAGCAAAGTGCTTTGGCAAAAGAAAACAAACTAAGCACCAACAAGTGCTGAGAAAAAGAAAAGAAGAAGACGAAGATGAGGTGGAATCAAATGAATGATGCTCATACAAAGTGTCATGTGAAGTGAGGTCAGTATACACAACATTCATTTACAAAATTTACACAAACCTTTAACAAACATCAAAAATCGCTATAAGCATACATATGCAAAGTTAATCCACAAACTAGGTCGAAACTAGTCCTAAAAGCATACGAAAATCTAATTATGCGAAGTGTTATACTTTGATGAAATTAATGGACAATTAAAGAGTAAAATGACATAAAAGTCAGTAGCTAACATGTTAATGTTCCAATTACATTATACAAATAAATCACAAAGATTTAAGAACAAAAAATCTACCAAAAGTGTGTAACATGCAACCATCGCGTGTAGTGAAGTGAATCTAAGTCTGTGGGACTTATGATATGCAAAGAAGGTGTCAAGACGGAGTGATTACAGTACCAACATCATATAAAAAAATTAATAACCAAAACATAAAGAAAATGTCACAAAGATGCAATTACAACATTAGTGCGATAACTAGTCGAAATTCTTAACCTAGGAAGTGTTTACAAGTTCAAACATGCATTCAAAGGATTCACAAACAAAACACTTAAGGAAAATGCAGTCAGTTCATACAAGTGCGGGCAAATGTGTGTGCGTGTGTGTGTGTGTGCTTGTGCTAAGTGTCACATGATGGTGGGATCAGAAGCAACACATAATGAAGAACTACTCATGCTATACACTATCAAGTTACAAGATATTCCAAATTTCTCATACACAATACTAACACAAAAACTAGTTAAGAACTTGACCTAGAATACAACTAGAAGTCGAACGAAGCATGGTTAATGCATGAAGGAAAATGAATGAACCTCATAGCATAAAAAGACATGGAAAGCAGTAGCTAGCATGGTAATAATGCATTATCATCATATACATAATCATCATGAAGATTCACAAACAAAGGAAACTAAGAGAGCCTAAGTATGCATCTTGAAGTGTGTAGTGAAATGTGTCTAGACATGCAATTGTGGACATGCTTAGTGGTGTCATATTTGAGTGAAGTCAGTGATGGAAACATAGATATTACATACATGTTAGACACAAACAAATTACAATCACCTCAAAAGAAAACCTACACAAGACTTAGTACAAGAAAAACTAGTCAAGAATTTGGTCTAAACATGCATCTAAGAGTCAAATGAAGCATAGCATTGCATAGATGAAGAGACATGAACACTTAAAAGATGGAAAAGAATAAAGGTCAGTAGTTATCATGGTAGAGATGAACTCATGTCATATACACAATCATCATAATCTTTTCATAAGCAACTTTCAATAAGAGGGCATGAATGTGCATCCTAGAAATGTGTGATGGAATGTGTTCATATGTGTATTCAAACATGCTTGTGTCAAGTGTCATATACAAGTGAGATCAGTGAGGCGAACATAAATATGATGTTCACACAAACACAAAACAATTATCATACATCACAACCATTTATGGTACAGAGGTTAGCAACGGAAAAGATCGATTCTAAACCCTATAGTTAAATTTAGGTAAGCGCACAAGTTAATGAGTCAAATATGGTGAAAAGGCAAGGTGAGAAGGTAATGTGATACACAAGGCCAGTAGCTTAGGACCTAAGTAAACCATAAACAAAAGCCTTTCAAACAAGGTAAAGAGCTTGCATACAAAAGTACATAGAATTAGGGTTTGAAAACACCAAAACTAGTCAAATATGGCATTTAATAAAGATTAAACAAAATAGTTTTATTTAGATAATTAAAACCATGTGTGACTTGTGTCATAATTTTAAATCAAGATTTGATTCATGAGCAACCAAATGTAGAAGATGGAACTTCAATACACAAACAAATCACCTATTTGATGAACAAAATCATCTAAAGTAAATACCACCTATCTTAGATCAAATGACATTGATTAAGATTATGTAGGAAGGGAATGATGTCTTGTATGTCATAGGGTGATGATAGAACCCTCACAAGATGCTTGTTATGATCTCAAGGTAATGTCAATTGAAATGACATACCTTAAACATCATGAACCTATAATCCCTTAAGGTACTATCCAACTAAAAATTAGAAAAGAAAGAAGATTTAGCTCTTTTAGGTCATCATGATGGTCCTACAATTGAATGCAAGCCAATGAATCAAAGAGCATAGAATTAGTGATCACATAATGCACAAAGTCAGAAGTAAAGACCAAGAACTCAATTAGAATTGGATCACTAATGTCATGAAAGATACACATAATACAAATGTTACAACTATGGCCATAAGGTGATGACCTCTTAGCAACAAAACTATACTGAGTTGTGCAAGTTAGGGATCTTAAATGAATCAATCAAACTGGAATCAAAGCCCTAAACATGCCATGAGTATAAGATAAAGAGATGAGAAGTAAATTCCCAAGGGATTGCATGAATGCATTCCTCACATCCCATAACTCATGCAAAAGAACTCAAAATGAAACACCTTCAAATTATAGGATCAAGATGATCCAATGAGTTCAAATGCCTCTCAAGTCTTTAGATGACCATCCTTGAGGTTATCATACCCCTAAGCATCAATTAGAAACACAAATTGTACAAGAACATGGTTTAAGAATCAAAGCGTCCACAAATTAGGGTTTTGGAAACCATACAAACTTTATGCTCAAGGTGGAAAACCAAATGATCAACATGTAATTTTCAAAAAATTAAAACATGTTTACATATCAATATAGCATTCAAATGATCATCACATACCCAAAGATTGGCCTTAAATTATGTCCATAAGCTTCAAATTGAAGCTTGACTCAATAACACTAGGCCAAAGGACATGTTCACTTTGGAAATTCCATAAAAAAAATAGAAAAATGGGATGTAAAATCCAAGAAAAATGAACTAATGAGCTCAAATCCCTTACAAGTCAGAGAGATATCCTTGCTCAATTCAAAAGTCCATGGAAGGCTTAAAATAAAATTCAAAACTCAACACTAGTTCAAAATTAAACTTATATGACCAATAAGCAAGAAAAACTTGTATAAAATACAAAAATCAGAAATAAAAATCTACAAAAATTGGAAACAGTAACCTAACATCCTAAATAAGATCAAAACTATCTTTGTTATTTTTTTACTTCCAAGGAAAAATGATAAAAAGAATAAAAATGCAAAGTGTGGAATGCAAATCAAATATTTAATGCAAAAATCCATTTAATTATGCAAAAATGACAAAATTACAAAATAAAAATCAGAAATGCATGATGCATGGATTGAATGATTTGAAATATTTTTTATGTATTTTTTGTATGAATAAAAGTATTTTAAATAATTATGATTATGCATGAAATGCAATATATTGCATGAATTTATATAATTATGCAAAAATGACAAAATTATGAAATAAAAATCAGAAATGCATGATGCATGGATTGAATGATCTAAAATATTTTTGATGTATTTTTTTGTATGAATAAAAATATTTTAAATAATTATAATTATGCATGAACTGCAATATAATGCATGAATTTATTTAATTATTCAAAAATGCCAAAATTATAAAATAAAAATCTGAAATGCATGATGCATGGATTGAATGATCTAAAATATTTTTATGTATTTTTTTGTATGAATAAAAATATTTTAAATTATTATAATTATGCATGAACTGCAATATAATGCATGAATTTATTTAATGACGCAAAAATGCCAAAATTATAATATAAAAATCAGAAACTCAAAATGAACTAATTGAAGGGTTCAAAATATTTTTTGGGGAATTTTTCGTCATTGGAAAGTATTTTTTATGATTTTTTCAATTAAAATAAAACCAATTAATCTTATAACTTATTTAACCAATCAAAACATTTTTAAAATTTCAGAAAAAATTCCACAAAATATTAGAGGTCAACAAGAGTCTATGATATTTTTTTTATAATTTTTGGACAATTTCTGAATGCAAAATAAAATAATTAAAGATCTAAATATAAAATAAATCAAATGGAGGCAAAAAAAACTTAAACGAACCAATCAGATCTTGACACGCAATCATCTTCAACCTTCTGCCTAAGCCCTAAACGCGTGAAACAATAGTGCCATGTACCTGACTTCTAATCCCTATAACTTCCTTATTTCTTAACTAAATCACACGATTCAAAGCTCTATTTAAAGATCACATGGCAAGCTATCACACACAACTTGTAGAATTCAAAATAGTTAGCCATGCATCAAGAAATCAGAGTGAGAAAACCAAGAAAATCATCCAAATCCGGATTTACAGAATATCATGCTATGCAACATACTTCAAAAACAGCTGCAAATATACATCAAACCTATTGTTTGGCCAGCTAACGACGCATATATAAGCTCTTATTCATCAATGGCTAGCTGAGAAAGAAGATTCAAAGTTCAACATTTACCTCTTGATTTTGAAAATAAATCCAAATATGCCTCTGAAATCAAAGAGAAAACTCCACTAGCTTGCTCTTGAGACTTCAACGAAATGATAATAAGGAGGATAATCCTTCAGAAACACAAACTGAAGAAGCTTCAATGAGAAAAAAAGCTTGAAATGCAAAGTTGATTTTAGATCTGGAAAACGAGAGAGCAGCTTCCTATCAAGAGATCTTGTAATGAAGTTACAATGAACTTTGATTCATTGAAAATGGAGTTAAAATGAGTGAGATATGACTGCCAGAAGTTGTGCACAAGCTGGAGTTTGGTCAGGCAAGAACGCGCGCGCACCTTGGCATGCATGGACATGCACGGAATCAGTTTTGAGACCTTCACAAGTGGTCCTTGTAACTTCCTCAATACTAAACCAAATGATGTGATTCAAAGCTCATTTAAAAGCTCTCATGGCATACTTCTAGATGCACGAAACAAAACTCTCAAATTCCATTTGAATCAAAAGATATTAGCTCCAAGATTTTGCCCACCAACTGTTTGTTGAAAATACGCGCAAGGGAAACAAGAAATTTGCAAGCTTTCCCAACCTCAGTCAAAACTTGTACAAGAAACTTCTAACTCAAATATCTCTCAAATGGTGCATTTTTGAGAAATTTTACACATTGACAAACTTGTAGAATTTTTCCCAAGATTTCCAAAAATTTATGGTATGCAACCATTGGATAAAAATTGAGAAAGTTATGACATGTCAAAGTTCCATAGGGTGGACACTTGGAAAAAAATTTAACTTCAAATAACTTCAAGAACAAGTTAACCCTAATTTCTTCAATTTTCTTGGTTCAAAGGTGGATTTGATTATGAAACATGAAAATGTGATATTTGAATTAATGGTTGACCAAAAGTCCACTTGGTCAACTCATGACTTTGATTGATTTTGACCAAAATGACCATTTGACCCTTGTGATCAATTGACTTGCTTCTACTCAAAATTAAGCCTCAATATTTCAACCATGGATGTCCAACAACATTTAAAAACAAGTGGAATCAAATTTGAGTAACAAAATCTGGAGAAATCCTGATTATACCCAAAACCCTAATTTTGCACCTTGTATTAGGAGATAGCCAATCAAGCTTCAAAACTTCAAATCTTCTGAATGTATTAAGTAATTCTCTGAACCATGATAACTCAAATGATAATAGGGAGGTGATACTTCAAGAAATTAACTTATCCAAACTTCAAACTTCACAATGGACCAAAACCCTAATTTCATCAGATGAATGACACAGATGAATTCCTCATCAATTCTTTGCAAAACTTCAACTCTTGAGGAATCAATGAAACAAATGGGATGTCTTGAGATATAATACATCACTGTGACTTAAAAGATCCAAAGATATGAGAGCCTGAAATTCCCTCAGAACAGAATGCTAACACAATCAACCTCTTTAGCTTGCAGAGGACTTGAGAACCCAAAGAACTTTAATCCTATCATAATGTATGAATGCAATGCAATATGATGTTTATGATGAAACATAAGCCTAAATCAAGAGGGTAAATTTTGGGGTGCAAAAATATCCTAGCCAGAGGTAATTAATGCTTTTAAAGTCACGAAGTGGGAAAGAGACAAAGTTTGAAGATCACGGACGGTTATTTCAAGAGATCGTGGGTACAAAGCGCTAAACAAATGGCGAAATTCTGTTTAGCAGTTTTTTCTTAGTTTCATTTCCATCCGTTGATTACTTTCAGCGGTTATTCTGTAAAGGCTATAAATAATTTACTTCATTGTAATTTCGAGGTGTTCGCTTGTATTCTCAAATTTCTTACCAAAACTCTTCCTAATTCCGCGCTAAAGGAAGAAAAAGTCACTAAGCTTTTGATGTACGTGAATCACCATCTTTACTTTCAATGCAAACTAGTTTATGTTTAAGTTTATCTTTACTGCTTTTTACTTTCATTCTGTTTCGAACAACTTTTATATTGAACACTTCAACGTCAATTGTTGGTCAAGAATCACAAACTAACAATTAGTTGAGTCAAGTTTTATCTTGTGCCTGCCGTCGGTTAGGCAGGTAGTCGAAATTCTGTGTGGAAAGCTGTACTGCTTCCCTTGGTCTTTGAAAACCGTTTCTTGGCCAAGGTATATTTCGATAGAGTCAGTATAACACAAAACCTTAGCACGTGTCTTAAGAACAACTAGCCGATCTTGCAAGTAACCCTTAGTTTTAGGACCTAGGGAGGGCCAACACTTGTTTACCATTTTTCACAGTAAACAAATTGGCACACCTGGTGGGACTATGTGCTAAGTGTTTGAATTTTTCATTAGCGTTAGAAGTGCATGAAACTTAGAAGTGGGAATTCAGCCAATAAGAAACCACCTACTAGAAAACATACACCTAAGTTGACAAACACTACTCCCGTGTCGAATGCGGATGAAGTTCCATCACAAAATCTGGGTATTGTCGACCCAATTGCTTCGCAACTTGCATTATTTCCTCCATTAAGCAGCACAATTGTCTTAGGGCCGACTGCTTCAGTATTAGTCCCTATTCCCCAGACCACACTAGTGAGTCCAGGGCCTGTGGTGGCCACGAGTGCCATTCTGAACACAATGATACCTCGATTTGGTACTGCTACAAATCCCCCTTATGGAATGTCATATTCCTTAATGAAGGGATATCAGTCAACCCCAAGTGCAGCGATGATGTCTGATAACGCACAAAACACAAACGCTCTTTTGCAAGGATCTACAATAGGGGGAAATAGGGTAATGCCTACGCAACATCTAAACACTACCTCTATGGCAGTGTTAAGGCAGCAAATAGATGATAGCAACCATGAGTTGGTTAACATGTTAACTAACCAAATGGATAATGTTAATCCCATATTATAAGAATTGGTTGAGACTAATAGGCATTCCGCTAAAATAAACCGATAGGTTATTGCACAGCTAACACGTTTCTGTAACTTCTTAGGGGGCCCCCAAATGGCTGCCCGACAGGGGAAACTAGATTGACAAGCCATACACATTCATGGGGACATGGGGGAAATAGAAGAAGAAATTGTGTACTAGGGTCAGGCTGCAACTCCTCAAAGAAATGTCGTGGTAAATCCGCCTAGGGTATTGGTTCGTAGACAACAAGAGGTTGATCAAGTCCTTGACCAAATTGGACAGGAGGAATTAGTTATCGAATATAACTTAACCAATATTGTCGAGAGAATTATGGCCCGAAATGGTATGAATACAATGCCAAGGCCAACGTATTCCTCCCCATTATCAGAGTATATTTTACAGACCCAAAACCCTAGAGGATGGAAAATTCCTAAGTACACCAAAATTGGGGGAGAAACGGGTGAGTCGACGGTCGAACACATCGCTAGATACTTGACTGAGTCGGGAGACATGGCGAATAATGAAGGCATAAGGGTAAAAAATTTCCCTTCGTCCCTGACTAAAGCTGCTTTCACATGGTTTACTACTTTTCCCCCTGATTCTATCGACTCATGGTCGAAGTTGGAAAAACTTTTCCATTAGCAGTTTTACGAGGGGCATTCGAAAATTAGTTTGGTCGAATCATCAAACATTAAGAGAAAATTTTCTGAAACCATAGACGACTATTTGAACAGGTTTATATCCCTAAAAGCAAGGTGCTTTACCCAAGTACTTGAACATGAACTTGTTCAAATGGCTGCTGGGGGTTTGGATTACTCCATTAGGAAGAAAAAAGATCCAACCTTCGTCAAGAGTATGTCACAATTAGCTGACAGTGTTAGACACCTTGAGCGCCTTCGACTAGAAAAAGTCAGGCATACTAAAGCTAAGGCTAAGAAAGAGAAAGTAGCCTATGTCGACTATGATGATACAGATCCCATATACGAAGCTGACTACATCTCATCGAACGAGGCAGATATAGATGTGGCTGAGTTGAAATCAGGGCCCGCATATGAATGTAAATCATTGTTTCCCGCTAAAGGAAAAAGCTCTACTGTCGAAACAAGTTCGAAAATCCCTGCAAAAACTTATACTTTTAACGTTAGTAAATGCGAGGAGATTTTTGATTTATTAGTTAAAGATGGTCAAATTCTAGTACCGCCAAATGCTAAATTACCACCATTAGAACAAAGACAAAAAAGAGGTTTTTGCAAATATCATAATTATCTTGGTCACACAACCTCTCAATGTTTTCTTTTCAGGGATTTGGTTCAAAAATCACTCCAAGAGGGTCGCTTGAAGTTTGCTGCAAGGAAACAGAAGATTGACACCGACCCTTTAAGGCAAGAAGAGGCTCTGTTTGCTGAAACTGTTGACATCAACATGGTGGACATCACTGAGGTGCCCGACAATACCATGCTTGAGGAAAGCACCGATGAAAGTCCAAACGTCAAGTTAACTGACGTCTATCCAAGAGACGGTGAAGACCTGTTGGGTTTTCTTTATCGTTGTAAGAGTAAGGGTGCTCAAGTCGTCTTATACCCCAGATGTAGCGCTTTGACTAATAGAGTCGCTGCTGAGAATTTCCAAAAACTATAGCTGGAGAGAGGAAGGGTCCAGTGGAACAAAATGGACCCTTAGGCAGACATCTCATACTAGGCCAAGGACCTTTGTCCCGTCGGCTGCTGCACCAAAAGGGGCTTGGATTAAGCCCCAAATGGCCGTAAGGCCATCAAATGCTACTGTTATGAGGGAGGCGAAAGGAAAAACCCCTATGAGCTATCGAATGGAAGTGCATTCTGAAAAGAAGAGTCATGTGTACGAAAACTACATAGGCAAAAATCCCATGAGTTAAACTCAGTGGAGACGATTCCAGAGAAAGAATCAGGCTGAAAGACAAGTCGTTGCTGCTGCTAAGTAACTCACTGTCGGCAAAGATAAGAATCCATGACAGTACAAAGCAAAGGTCGACTCTGCGATCAAGCAACAGACTAAAGGGCTTATCGATAAACCAGTCGACAATGGTTCTAATGAGGCAACCGGCGATTTTGCCTCTAATTCAAAAGAGAGCCTTGACATTCTAGTCAATGTTGTGTCTATACTCCCAGAGGAGTACGATATCCTAACGGAGGTGGAAAACACTTATGATGTTGATGCTGCTGAGATGGCTTTACACAAGCCTACCTGTTACTTTGTAATGAACAATGGCTCTATTGAGAGCCAGGATGCCTTTTTTGAGATTCCCGACATGGCTATAAGGATCCATCTGAAGCCTTTGTTGATTAGGGTGAAAGTCGTAGAAACTACCATTAACAAAGTGTTAGTGGATTATGGCGCTATGGTCAATATAATGCCACATCATATACTAAAGAAAATCGGTAAGTTCGACACCGATATAAGATCTCACAATGTGGTCTTGTCGGACTAAGAAGGAATGACTAAAACTACCATGGGGGTGATACAGGTAGACATCACGGTCGGCTCAGTCACTAGGCCGACAATATTTATGGTGATTCAAGGAAGGCCAAGTTACAATCTGCTGGTAGGCAGAGAATGGTTACATGGAATCGGCGTTGTGCCATCCTCCATGCATCAACGCCTAATAATTTGGCGAGAAGATCGCATAGTGGAGAATATCGAGGCCGACCAAGGTTACTTCATGGCGGATATCAATAATGTCGGCAAAAATTAGTTTGACAGAAAGCTGGCTTATATTGCTCCTTGTCAGCCAGCTGAGGAAATGTATGCCAACCTGAATGAGGCATTTGTTTCTTTGAAACTACACGAAACCTCTGGAAGATCCCTACGCAGAGGAACCCGTGCCGACAGGCAGGGGAAACAATCACGACAGTGATGTCTGAGCTAGAAGCTTTAAAAAGGATTTCGGCGTACATTGCCGAAAACAAGATGAATTCGGCTCTAAAAGCTGAAAAGAACATAGCCATAGAAGAAGTCATTTTGGCTGTAGAGCCAAAACCACCAGACAAAGGCAGAATGGTCAAAGAAAGCGTCGATGAGCAACGTTTGGATTGCATATACGACGATGAACCTTTAGGTTTCGAGAAGGATCCCATGGCACCAGAAAAGATGCAGCCACAAGATCCTTTAGAAGAAATCAACCTTGACGCAAAGGGTGATAAAAGACCAACTTATATTAGCGCCAACATCGACCAAAAACTCAGATCTGAGGTAATATCTTTATTAAAAAAGTTTAAAGATTGTTTTGCTTAGGACTATAATGAAATGCTAGGTTTAAACAGGGAATTGGTCGAGTTACGATTACCAATCAAAGTTGGAAAAAAGCCAGTGAAACAAACACCTCGACATTTTGCATCAGCATTTATGTCGAAGATCAAGGAGGAAATAGAGAGACTCCTCAAGATTAAGTTCATCAGAACTGCAAGGTATGTCGAATGGTTGGCCAATATTGTGTCAGTCATTAAAAAAATGGAAGGTTAAGAGTGTGCATTGACTTTTAAAGACCTAAATGATGCCACTCCTAAAGATGAATACGCCATGTCAGTGGCTGAAATGCTAGTCGACTCAGCTGCCGGTTTTGAATATTTAAGTATGCTTGATGGTTATGCTGGTTATAACCAGATTTTTATTGCATATGATGATGTGTCGAAGACGGTGTTTCGTTGCCCAGGGGCATTAAGCTCCTATGAATGGGTGGTCATGCCATTCAGCTTGAAGAATGCCAGAGCAACATATCAAAGGGTAATGAATTCTATGTTCCATGACTTTATTAAAGATTTCATGCAGGTTTACATCGACGATATTGTCATTAAGTTGAGTGGTAAATCTACACAATTGGAACATCTTCGGAGATATTTCGGACGAATGCGAAAATATGGATTAAAAGTGAATCCATTAAAGTGTGCTTTTTGTGTGCAGGCAGGAGATTTCCTTGGTTTTGTGGTGCATAAAAAGGGCATTGAAGTCAATCAAAGCAAGACCAAAAAAGAACTTCAGTCTTTGTTGGGTAAAATTAACTTCCTAAGGGGATTCATATCCAACTTAAGAGGCAAGACTAAAGCGTTTTCACCACCACTACTTCGACTGAAGAATGAAGAGTTCATCTGGCAAAAGGGGCATCAAGAGGTTTTCGACAAAATCAAGGAGTATATTTGGTGAAGCCTCCTATATTGGCGCCTCCACTTAGAAATAAACCTATGAGGTTGTATATAGCAACCTCAGAATCGACTATAGGAAGTATGTTAGTTCAAGAAGACGACAATCATGTCGAAAGACCTGTGTATTATCTTAGTCGAATGTTAAATGGTCCTAAAACTAGGTATAGTGACATAGAAAAGCTATGCTTGTGTTTGTATTTTTCTTGTATCAAACTGAAGCAATATATAAAGCCAGTTGACGTGTATGTTTCATCTCATTTCGATATTATTAAACACATGTTGTCTAAACCAATTTTGCACAATCGAATTGGTAAACGGGCTTTAGCATTGACTGAATATTCCCTAACATACTGCCTTTAAAAGCAATGAAAGGGCAAGTAGTGGCATATTTTCTAGTCGATCATTCTATGGTTGCTATGCCATAAAATTTTGTCGAGCTAGTGCCTTGGAAATTATATTTCGACGGTTCTAGTCACAAAAATGGTGCAGGGATAGGAGGAATCATAATTTCTCCTAGTGGAATTCCAGCAGAGTTCAAGTACACCATCGACGGCATATGTACTAATAATGAGGCAGAGTATGAGTCCCTCATAACTGGACTTGAACTGCTGCTAGAATTGGGGGCAAGAAATGTCGAAATTATGGGAGATTCCGAATTGGTAATCAAACAAGTTTCAAAAGAGTATAGATGTGTTAAAGAGAAGTTAATCATGTACTTTGTGATTGCCATAAGGTTACTAAAACGTTTCGAACAAGAAAGCCTTCGACACATACCTCGACGAGAAAACCAAGAAGCTAACGACTTAGCGCAAGAAGCTTCAGGATACAAAAAGAATGAAGACGAAGAGCCTATTCAAGTAAGGAAAAAGGTTTGAGCTACTTTGTTATCTCCTTCAGATTTGTCAATTATAAAATTAGGTGCAATAGATGCCCAAAACTTTGAAATTTTAACAATTGATAATGGGCAAGACAATGATTGGCGTAAACCCCTGGTCGATTACTTACGCTCTCCTATGGGTTCGACGGATTGTAAAATAAAATATCGTGCCCTAAGTTTTGTTTTAATTGAAAATGAATTATTTAAGAAAACTGTCGAAGGAGTGTTACTCAAGTGCCTAGGAGAAAGTGAGGCATATGTATCAGTGTCGAGTGTGCATAGTGGAGCATGTGGTTCACACCAAGCTGGACACAAGATGAAATAGATGTTGATGCGATCAGGTGTCTATTGGCCTTCAATGTTGAAAGACTGCATTGAATTTGCTAGAGGATGCCAAGAATGCCAAAATCATGGGGGCATCCAACACGTGCTTGCAAGCGCACTGCATGCTATTATAAAACCTTGGCCATTTAAAGAATGGGCCTTAGATGTGATTGGGGAAATAAAGCCATCATCATCAAAACAGTAGAGGTATATTTTAGTCGGCATTGATTATTTCACAAAGTGGGTTAGGGTCGTAGCTTTAAAAAATGTCGACCAAGAGGCTGTGATTGATTTTATACAAAATCATATTATGTGTCAGTTTGGAATTCTTGAAACAATCACAACCGACCAAGGGACAGTGTTCACGGGGCGAAAAATGCAGGAATTCACAAAAGAGGTTGGAATAAAACTGTTAACATCCACTCCTTATTATGCTTAGGCGAATGGCCAGGTCGAAGCTGCCAATAAGGTAATAATTAGCCTTATTAAAAAACACATGGAAAAAAAGCCAAGAAATTGGCATCAAATGCTAGACCAAGCTTTATGGGCATGTAGAACGTCTCCTAAAGAGGCAACGGGGGGAACCCCATTCCGATTGGTATATGGACATGATACTGTATTTCTGGTAGAAATACACGTTCAATCAGTAAGGATTCAACAACAGCATGAAATACCATCTGAAGACTATTGGAGTATGATGACTGACGAGTTAGTTGACTTGGATGAAGAAAGGATGTTGGCCCTTGATGCATTAAGGAGGCAAAAGGACAGGGTGGCCAAAGCCTATAATAGAAAGGTAAAAGATAAAGTATTTCATGTCGATGATTTAGTTTGGAAAGTGATATTTCCCATGGACAGAAACGATAGAGTCCTAGGAAAATGGTTACCAAATTGGGAGGGACCGTTTAAGATAATTCAAATCTTTTCCAACAATGCATATGAACTTGAAGAATTAGCCCCAGATCGACAGATTATGAGGGTAAATGGTAAATACTTGAAGAGATATAAACCTATTCTTCAAGAAATTTCAATTACGACAACGTGAAAAGTATGTCGAACTCAGCTGGACAGAGTAATATCGAAGCCAGCATATCATTCATGCATAAGTATGAAACGACAATTTAAAAGTATAGCATTGCATTAAAGTAGTTGAAATTATGGTACAAATGTCACAAGTAATATGCAGAAGAGACCATAAAAAATAGTTACATTACTAGAACAATTACATTAATAAAAAATTGTCGAGTTTTCTTTGGAAGCTGGCCAGATCACCGTGGATGTATACAGCGGTGGTGCTTAGCCCAACTGCTCTTGTCTTGAGCGTTAGCAACTCCTCTTCGACTCGAGCAGTGGCAGTACTAACAATGAGGGCATCCTTGGTCAGCTGGAGCATTTTAGTCTGAGCAGGGGTGATAGCTTGGTCAAGCTCTTCATCTTGTTTTACGACAAGCTCCAACTCTACATTCAGAGCTTCCAGTTCTTTTGACAATTCGACTGTGTATTTCAGCAGCTCTTTTCCTTTTAGGATCTTGCTCTTTCCGTTTCTGATTAATGTGGGCCTTCAGCCCTTAGATCACCGTTTTGGTCTTCTTCACCATGTCCACGTTTCTCCTCACCATTGCTTGCTTCGTTTCGACCAGCTACTCATTCTCCTTCATTTGAGTAGTGTTTGTCAGCAATGAAGGGAGAATGTCTTCAAATGTTGCCACCATAAGTTTTGAGAATTCAGAAATCTCAAGACCTTTTAGTTGAGTAATAGCATCCATAAGCTTTGGTCCAAGAGTTGAATCCTCATGCAGTAGATGAGGCAAGTCGAGACTGAAAGCATACGTACAGATTTTGTCTGTCAATTTCTTAACCTTTGCTGCCTCAGGCCCTAACTTGTTACTGTAAGTCTGGGAGCGATCGAAATCTGAAGAGGAAATATACCGACTTATGAAATTATCCAGTCTTGCCAGAGCAGCATCGACATCCATGTCAGCTAAGATGTCCTTCCCCCCAGAAGGGCCAGCTGAGTCATCCTTCTTCTCAGAAAGATTCTGAACTTGGGATTCAGGAGAAGAGAATGATGTCTCCTTTTCAGGAGGAAGGTAGAAGGTGCTTTTGGCGGGAGATTATGGTAGCATGATGACATTTTGGGGGAGCCTCTGAACCCTGCAGGGAATCTGAAAGACTAGAGTCAGAGCTAGTCGAACTATAACCCTTATGCTTGGCAGGACTAGTGACCGAATCAGAGTCACTAAGAGTAGCTGAAACAGCGAGATCAACAAACTCACCAGCGACCATGTTGAGGGCTTGTCAATGATGAGGTGAAGAAGCTTCTGATAGTGGAGTATAATCTGGCACACTGTGTTGTGGGTCAGAAGCTTCGACCTAAAATAGAGAACAAGTATTAGCCAAGTAAGACTCAATAGTCAAAATACACAAGATAGAAAATACAATGAATACCTGTAGCGGTAAGTTTGGGATTATTTTTTCATTCTTCCCAACTGAGGCAGCAGAAATGTTCCCCTCTGGCTCCTTGACCTTCTTAGGCGCAGGAGTTGGGTGTGGAGTGACA
The DNA here is from genome assembly GCA_021764765.1 of Vicia sativa. NCBI lineage: Eukaryota > Viridiplantae > Streptophyta > Magnoliopsida > Fabales > Fabaceae > Vicia > Vicia sativa. The sequence goes on from CM038796.1 coordinate 46,914,766, forward strand.
ATGGCTATATGTATTATGATATTGTCAACATTCGAAAGTAAGACAGTGTCGTGACAAGTATCCAAGAGCACTTTACCTCGCTGCCTCGTAACGAGTGGCTGATCATCGACGACCATTGTTGGTTCTTCCTTGTCACCGACCTTTGTTCCAAGGTCTGGCTAGGTGGGCTTTCTTTTTCTTTTTAGCCACCCTTTCTTCAGAAGAGGAAGCATGTTTCCTCTTATGTTATTTGGATTTACGGGAGTGGGGAGACTGATCATCAGGTGATGGCTGTAAATATAAGGAAAATATCAGGAGAAATCATAACTTTAATCAAGCATTCTAATTAAATGATGCTTACCTCAACCTTCCCACTATGGCGAAGTTTCTTGTCCCTCTTGGAATTTTTGGATGTGTTGGAGGAAGCAGCCGAATCCGTTGAGCGTTTTCGACTCTGTTACATGATAGAAATGTTAGTAGTTTGTAAAACACAGAGTGTCGAAGTATAAACATATACACTTACAGGAGAATCAGTTTTCTTGATGGAAGAGGAAATTGGTTCATCATCGGAGGGAGTGTGAATGGGTGTGAACTGCAAAATATCAAACATATAAGGGGCGTCGAATAGAAGAAATATGAACAGAGGTGTGAGCGTAAAACATACCTTTGACTGTGAAGGGCCTTCCTTAGCGCTAGTATCAACAAATTCAGTTGATGGCCCTTCCCGACTCTCAACAGCAGGTTCTTTCCTAGGAATGACTACCTGTGGCAAGGGTACAGCTAGAAAAGAAGCTAAGTTAAATAAAGTTGTGAGTCGAATTGTGAAAGGAAATGAAACTTTCCAGAAGTGGTTACCATTGGGCACTACGGAAAGCTCTCTCACATATTCAAGGTCAATATGCAGAAAGCCTGGGTAGTCATGTAACCAATGCTTCGTCGGAACCACCCGATCGAATTTCTTTTTGTAAGCATTTTGAATATTTGACCAAGAGCTATACCACCAATCTGGGATAGATGGTCGAAAAGCCAGGGCCAATGGACTAGTCGGCAAAGGAGGAAACTTTATTTTTCCGAAATGAAGTGCGTAAAGATACTTGTCTTTCGCGTAACTAGGGATTTTAAGTTGTGGAATCCTCTCAGTTACCTTCTCCTTTAGCTCTTGGGCCACGTCATGGATGGTTCGATGAAGATTGTTTGGTAAATACACCACCTTGAAAAATTCTGAAAAGCTTGAATTTCTTTGATGTTGATAGCCTTACATTTCGTCGTCTTGCCTTGAAAAGTGTCAAGAGCAACAGTCAGTTCATCCATTTTTCTAGCAGGATCATTGACAAAAGTAATAAAATATGACTGCCACCAAATTTCAAACTCCTTGGTGCAGTAGTATGCTGGTCTGAATTGGGTGAATGTAAGTTTGGCTCTGTAAGCCCGGAGAGCGTCGACATCTTGTTTGACAAACTCCCAAGGTTGGTCGCTTAAAATGTCGTTGAGCAGTTCGTGAGAGGTATAGAATGATTTAGGGAATAATTGAAAAAGCCCAAATTGTCAAGCCACCAGGTTAGGTTAATAAGCTGTCAAAATTGGGCTCATGCTGGTGATGGCATATGAAAGGAATTGAGGAGTCAATAATCGCCTCCAATAAACCAATGACCTCTGTCGATTCTCTACTTCGACAGGTGGAAAATAATCAGTAAGCCACGTTGGCCCGCTCTTTCCATCAGAGAACGGAGCCATCGAGGGTCTAAAATCCTCTCGTGTCAGCATGATATTGAAGATCATTTTGAAAATTCATCACTTGGAGAAGTTTTGTCAACAGGCGTCAAAGGTAAGTAACATGCTATAGTTGTAACTCTTTATCTCACAAACAGCCCCATTCCTATTTTGGGAGATTGAAACTCTTTTTTGTCGAAGAGGTTTTACGTCTTCAGAGAAAATGGCATTCAGCCATAGTTGTAAGAGCCAGAAAGGACCATGAACTAGGACACTCTTCTTTTTTGGATTGTTGGGGTCGAAAGTCTTGATTCGGTTGACCATGTCGGTCATAGAGGCATACAAAGAGGCCAAAATTAATTGGCCTAAAGTAATATTTTCACCCCTATGTAGCAGAGTGGCCAAGTAAACAAACTTGTTGGCTACCTGCATCGACCGTGAGCAGAATACAAAGTGAGATAGCCAAAGAGTTAAGAATGCAACGTGTTCTTCATCAGAGACGTCGTCGGAGTCGCGGTGGTGATAGTTGATGAATTTGGTGTACGCGGGGTGTTTATATTCACCAACGTCGAACTTTATTGGAATAAGTTCGTAGTCGGTGTGGTTAAAGATCTTGCCAACAGGCTTTACCCTTGTTAAAGCGTCTAGGTCAAGAGGTGTGGGGGTCATCATACCACACTTGGTGTGGAAAGTGTTGGTTAACCCTTCCCAAAAATACAAAGCAGCCAACAACATGCCACTAGAATAAGGCTGGCTGACACGAGAAAGCTCCAACAGGTCATAGATGCCCATTTCTCTCATTTGTTGGCCCTTACTAGGTTCCAACATTTCCATCTAGGCTTTGAATTTAGGGCAATTCATAGGGGGAGCTGTACAGAAGTTTCTATCAATAAACTGCAGGGAGATGGGTCTTTGGGATATAATCAAAGGACAGCTACGGCTGCTAGTAGGAAAGAATGCACCTTTGTCATCTACTTAGATTTCTAAGGGGACGTCTACTAGTAACGGACCTAAAAAAGCCAGAGGATCATCGTTGAGTTTAAAGGGAATAAGTACTTGGGATTGTCAGATTTTAGTTTTTTCTGTAGAAAATAGAGGTTATGGTACGTAGGGTTTACCATCAATATGGAGGATGAGAAAGGTTACTGTTGGAGCTGTTTCAATGTGTTTGTCCTCTATTTGTGGAAGAAAGAAAGGTGTGAAAACGGTGAAAAGATGGAGTCTTGGAGATTTCTGGTTTTCGGATTAGAAAGGAAAGCTTGAAAATGGCGGAAATAGGGTTTGAAGTTTTTGGGTTTTTCTTGGTTTATAAATAGGGAAACTGAAGAAGCAGAGGAAAAGGATGAAGAATGAGAACAATGCCTATTTATAGGCTCGGAGGGAAGGAAACGAAAAGGTGGAAGAAATCTTGGTAATTTCCTAAGTGTGAGATCGTGTCTATCGAAGGACACGTGTAGCCAGATGATGTTAAAAGCGTGGTGGGTCATGTTTGCCACCAAAAAAGCAATGATGGTCAACACTAAATGACCCCACGTCTCGAGATAAAAGCTGGATACATTTGCAAGATTACTTGACGTCACGAAAAGACCGGAACAGTAAACTGTCTTTAGAGGTAGTGGAAACGAATAAGCCGATGGAAGATACAAAGCTTCATAGATGCCATTATCTCATGGTCGACAGAATTAGAAATTCGAAAATGGCATCTCTGGGGGGCATTTTGTTAACTGGAAATTTATAAATACATATGAGGCACTGATTAAAGGCAAATATCCCTACAAGTTAAGGGCCGATTCTAAATGAATACAGCTTCTTTGGGAAAACTTTATGAACCCAAGTTAGAAATATCAGAAAACATGTGTCGATTGAGAAGGTGATCTGGAGAATCAACTAAATCGACCAAGCAGCCAAAAGATATAAACACAAGACAAATATGTCGAAGATAAACTACATCGACTAGATGGGTAAAGAAATATTGTTGGTCGATTCGACATATTTTGGGTTGAGTAGGGGGGTTGGTCGAAGGTTAGTGCTGTCGAAGACATAGACCAAGGGACTTAGGGAATATTATTCTTCCTAAGGTATATCGAAGCCAGAGGTAGCTAATCCTTTTAAAGTCACGAAGCGAGAAAGAGTCAAAGTCTGAAGATCATGGACGGTTATTTCAAGAGATCGTTGGTACAAAGCGCTAAACGAATGGCGAAATCGTGTTTAGCAACTTTTTCTTAGTTTCATTTCCATCCGTTGATTAGTTTCAACGGCTATTCTGTAAAGGCTATAAATAAGTTTCTTCATTGAAATTTTCGGGTGTTCACTTGTATTCTCAAATTGCTTACCAAAACTCTGCCCAATTCCGCGCTAAAGGAAGAAAGAGTCACTAAGCTTTTGAGGTACGTGAATCATCATCTTTACTTTCAATGCAAGTAGTTTATGTTTAAGTTTATCTTTACTGCTTTTTACTTTCATTTCGTTTCGTATAGCTTTTATATTGAACACTTCAACGTTAATTGTTGGTCACGAATCACAAACTAGCAATTAGTTGAGTCTGGTTTTATCATGTGCCTGTCGTCGGTTAGGAAGGTAGTCGAAATTCTGTGTGGAAAGTTGTTGTACCGCTTCCCTTGGTCTCTGAAAACCGTTTCTTGGCCAAGGTATATTTCAACAGAGTCAGTATAACACAAAACCTTAGCACGTGTCTTAAGATCAACTGGTCGATCTTGCAAGTAACCCTTAGTTTTAGGACCTAGGGAGGATCAACACTTCTTTACCATTTTCCACAGTAAACACCATCTTAATCCACCGTCCTTATTAGAGTTCCTATCCACTTGTAAGGTTCATAGCTTCAACCAAAAGTCAGACTCCCTCCACATGCATCAATCTTTCACTTCGCGATGTTAGCTCCCACATCAACTATTTATCCCGAATTGTTCAACGTTCCTTGACATTTCCATGGATACATCTCTGTTAATTCTCATCAACTCAGAAGCAACTATCTTCACGACATAACATCCATTACGTAATGCACTATTAAGATAACAATTCCAGTCTCCAACACGATCTCGTCTACTATGAACAAGGGATTAAGGGTGATCAGTTCCTCAATTTGTCAATAGATAGCCGAAAATCATAATGGATTATAAACCATCGCTACTAACCATGATAATGTTCTTTTCCAACTTGTACTCAAACGCCATACTCCAATAATCTCCAAAGTGTTTTACAGATACTCTCACGAATTCCCTCTCATTCGATCTTGTCGATGAGTCACCAACATTCAACATTTACAAGGTCCACATTACACTCACTTAGTTTCACACGAAAGGCCAATATGTCTACTACACCAGTACATTCACGCTGTCTCATCCTAGTTAAAATCTCAACAACGTCACTCCACACTGTCTTGGCGTTAGAACCTCTCTAATTCTTCTTTTACTCGTGCCACTACCTTGGCATCATAACCACGACTTTAATTCCTCTTAAAAGTATCATCCTTTAAAGGACATCTTCGTTCCAATTACTAAGGGGTAACAATCAACTTATGAAAATTTTTGCAAAAATCACACTATATCGTGAACTATCCTTGGCGGCGCGATCCTTGTAGAAAACATAGTTCGCGCCGCGTCCAAATGTTGGCGCCGCGAACTAAATAGAACAGAAAGGTTTGCTGCGTGAACAACATTCTCCCAACACAATTAACGCCAGAATTTTCATTCGATTCAATCTCGGATCGAAAACCAACTATCACAGCTTATGACAATGATTACCACAAGGTATCACCATACCAAGTTCCATGCCTCACAACTCAAGTTTGCTCAGTCAATTGCTCATATGGTTGAAACTTAGTTGTTTTGGATAAAAAGTCAACTGTGGTCAACATACAGTCAAACTTCATCATTTTTGGTCAACATCAATATTTTGAAGTTAAATTCATCATATTATCAAGGATTGATCATTATTTATAAAAAAAAAGTCAAGATTTGATCAAAAGTCAAAGTTTCCAAATTAGGGTTTTTGGACAAAAAGTCAACAGAACTTTGACCAGGCATAACTTTCACATACATTATCAGATATTTTTCCAACAAAGCTTATTTTAAATGGAATTCAATTCTATACAAATTCATGACTCACAAGCTTTGGCCAAAAATGCTTCATTTGAGAGTTATGGATCAAGACATTATAGGTCCTTCTAAAAGTCAACAAAAAGTGATCTTTTTGCAAAGAAGTGTACTTAAACATGGAAACTGCAATGAAGATGAAACCAAAAGGAGTGTTTAAAAGACATCTTGACCTTTTCTAAAAAGTCCAAGAATACTTAAAAACGTTGAAAATTGAGCAAGATACAAGTTGTGCAAGTTTGTCATTTTTGAAGAAATGCATGAAGAGAAATACTTAGTAAATTCAAGTTTTTTTCTAAATGGGACTAAGTTTTCATGATCCAAACTTATTCTTGATATTACCCATGACCTCTACACTCATTGCAACGCCTCATCCTTTTTTATTTAATTTATTTTTGAATTAAATGGCGAAAATTTAAATTTAATTAAGTAAAATATAAAGGAAAAGGATAAGATGATTTGGGCTTGATTTCTACTTGACTTGAGGACCAAGGAAGCCCACAAATTCGTGCAAGACTTGATATGCAAGATATTGGCTTGATTGAAGACCAAAAAGGCAATATTTGGTGTTAATTTTTGATGGAATATATCTTAATCAATGCAAGATATTTCCTTCTTTTGTTGACCTAATTCTACTCTCCTATAAGTACCTAACATGATCAGAGGCCAAAGGGACGAATTCAGGAAGCCAACAATACTAGGGTTTTGTTTCAAAAATATCAAATAGAAGTACACCATCGGGTTGGAATTTGCAGCCACTTTCCAGAGGTTTCAAGCGTTCCATCCTTTTCCAAAAGGTCCCAGGACTCGATTCATACCATTGCACAAGGCCAAAGCATTCCAAATCGAGCCATTCACGTCTCACCATTTTGGTAAATTCTTAATTTCTTTTATTTTGATTCATGCATTATTAATGGCTTTCGATTGTTTGTATAATCTCAACAGGTCCATTAGAACATGTTTGAAGCATTAGAAGCAAACTTTAACGTGTAAACCGAAAAACACCATGGCTAGGGCATAAGCTTGATGAAGCTTCGTATCCATAGTTACAGCCTGTTTCAAGACAAAAATAATACCACCATCGAACTCGTAAAATCCTAAATATGCGATCTGGGTTCTTTTGTTTTGTTATTTGATTGATTTTCGCAGGTTTTGGATTTAGCTTGGCCGGAGAAGACAATCGGAAAAGCCACCAAGGGTGGTTGACCGACGAAGATTAGGGCAAGGCAAGCGTGGCACGATTCGGTTCATCCGTTTAAATAATTAGAAAATTAGGACTAATTATAACTTAACTTATTTTTCTTAATTAAATTAATTTAGGTTATTTAATTTAATTTAAATTAAATTTCTTTTATTAATTAAAATCAATTAGAATTAGGGTTTCCGATTCACCCGACTTTCACATAGTAATTAGGTTAACTTAATCAAAACGTTTTTTACTAACCTCAAACTTTTTACTAACTATTTTCCAAACTTCTCCCGACTTTATTTTTCTCTTGATTATCTATTTCGCCCATATTATTGTAACTGCTTCCAGGATGTACAATTTTTTGCGCGCGTTCCTTTTATCATGATATAACTGCTAATGGGATGTAATAGCTTAATTAGGGTTTTACTTTTCGCAATTTACTTTCCGCGCCTCCTATTATGTATCTGCACCAAAGCCGTGCAATAGCGTAGGATTTAATTTCCGCACTTTTACTTTCCGCACCTCTTAATTCCTGTACATATATTAACTGTTTAGATGTATGGCTAATAGGATTGCATGCTAATACTAAAATCAATCCTAGATCACTTCTAATCTCAAGATAATATAATTGAGTTCAACGCACACCTTTCACACATGCACTCCCCTTAGGGTATCCTCTCTTGTTGCCTTTCGGAATACAATTGTCATGTCCCTCAAACGTAGGAATACCATTAGCAAAGACGCTTACAAATAAACATCATCATAGTCCCTTCAATACAAAGATCATAGTCCCTCGATAACCCTCGATGTTGCCTACGAATATATGATTTAGTCCCTCGATTGTTGCCTACGAAAAGTGATGATCGTCCCTACGAATTGCTAAAGGTATCCTTACATGTTGCCTTCAATGATCGTACGATGACCCTTCGATTGTCCCTTCACATCCAACGGATAAAGTTACCTACCAACTAATGGTATGGATACCCTTATTCTAAAGGAGAAGGAAAATAACATGGAAACAACCATTCTAAGTAGGTAATAGACTCCTAATTACTTGCTCAGTCAAAATACTTTTCACACCTCACACTTTTCAAAAACTCTTTTCAAAAACACTTTGTATACATTCCAGCGAGAATCATTACAAAGGTAAACATTTTTCAAACAAACATTTCCGAACACTTCGTATACATTCCAACGAGAATCATTACGAAGTCAAAGTGAAATGTATTTCAAAATAATTTTCAAATCACAAACACAAAAAGCAATTTTTCAAAAGTGATCTAAGGAATTAAGAGCCCGTAGATAACTACAGATGGAAAGGGTGCTAATACCTTCCCTTATAAGCTCATCTTCGTATAGATGCTTCTTTTCCCCAATAAGTTGCACACTTTCCTTGCTTATTCAAGTCATCGGTTATCTTAACCGTGTTTGTTTCACCTTTTCAAGTATTTGAGTATCCATACTTGGTGTGTGGTAATTCAGATATTTTCCACTCTTGAAGAATTATACCCCTCCTCTGGCCTGAGGGATATTATAGTTCTTTGCTTTTGCAAACACTTTCTTAAAGTCCAAACGTCTTGGCATTATCTGATAGAGTCCCCCCAATCGTTCTCTTCCCCTTAAAATTTCATCTTTGAACAGATGTTTCTTTCCCCCATTGAGTTCGTCTTCGCCTGACATCCTCTCTCCTGTGGATTCACTGTTGACAGGTGTCTTCCCTTTTGATCTACGAAGTTAACAAGCTCTTCGTGCCAAAGATATATTTTTGAAGTTCATCTTCTCCCAATGACCTTTCTCTTGCAGGTTCACTATCTTCAGGCGTCTTCCCTTTCAATCTACGAAGTTGCTTATCAACAAGCGCTTCGCGTCGAGGGTCTATGTTTGGAAGTAACGTTCTTCCTTTTTGTCGAGTTCTCTCGTTTTAGATCCGTGAAATTGCTTATCAATAAGCGCTTCATGCCAAGGATCATTGGTTGCTCTCATCTTCAGTGATTTGATCTTTTATGGGTGTTCTCTCTTCATCGTCCCCGGTGGTCGCTTCAATACAGGTGTTCTCATTAGTGGAATACCCGACTTCACTTGTATAAGTTTACTCTCTTTATGATCCTTCCTAGTGAATACTGATGAGAGATCCCTAAGTGAAGTTATACCTTCTGAAAGGGTCGGATTCAAAGGTTACCATTAGCATGGTATCCTAATAAAATCCCCCAATGAATGTTCGTTGGATTATCTAGTTGAAGGTTTTGACCTGTATCCCTTGTGAAGACGACGTCTGAGTCATTGGTCGAGGATATTTATCCCCAATAAGTCTATATATCTTGGTATCCCCAATGAGGTTGTACTTCATTTTATTCCCCAATCGAAGCATGTGAATCGGAATCCCCTGCGGGGTTCCCCAGTGATGGATTCTCAAATAGTTGTGGTAGAAGATTCTGACATCTCATCGCAGAGCAGCACATAAATCCCCAATGCAAGTTGATGATGCCCTAGTGAATGTCTGTTTGGATTTACAAATTACTTCTGATAAGAGTCTCTAGCTTTCACTCCCTGGTGAAGGCGGTGTTCAGACTAATGGCAGAGGATGCTTATCCCCAGTGAGTTTGAATCTCCCGATTTCCCCAACGAGGTTGCATCTCATTCTCTTCCCTCAACTGAAGTTGTGTTGCAAATTTGAATTCCTTAGTGGAGTAACGGTGGAATCTCTCCTTGAAGCGTTTCTGAACATTTCCTAGTGGATCGCTGTTCAGCAAACAATTCCCCAGTCAATCACCATGCAATGAATAATGCCCCTAGAAGATCATCATTTCTCTAGTATGGTCGTTATGCAACGGTTAACTACCCTAGGAAGTCACGCTACCCAGGAAGTCCATTATTAAAATTCCTAGTGATCGCCAAATTAGTGGTGATGTTCTTGCCTCAACGACACATTCATGTGCTTCCCCAACAAAGCTCATAAATCTGGACCTAATTGTGATTTGATCTGTGGTCACTAGTTACTTATTTTTACCTTTTCGCAAGCATGCATCATCGCATTGCATTATTCTATAGCAAATTCATACATTGCATGGAATTATAAGCCAGGAACAACGTTGTGCATTCCTAGTATTGCTCCTGTCATCTCTTGACAAGTTTTGATTTGTGTAATCCCTAGTGAGGGTGAACTCCCTTGATGTGGAATTTACCCATAAAGTCTAATCAATGCTTCCAGTTTTTTCTATTTGTTGCACTACCAGTCATTCCCTGGTGAAACACCTTCAGGTCAGGATATTCCTGTATCTTTTTGAAAGCAAGCCCGACATTGTTTTCTCCCTTAGAATACAACATTATTTTGAAAAAAATCCTTTTTTGCACATGAGTTGAGTCTCTACCAATTCTTGAACATGTTCGAGTATCACACTCCTTCCTATATACCTAGTGTAGTCATTCCCTGCACTATGTTTGCAGTCTAGTCATCATTCCGGTCTTCATTTCTGTTGCACTACCAGTCATTCCCTAGTACAACATATTCAGTTTAGGCTATCCCTGTACCTTTTTGGAAGCAAGTATACACTTGTTTCTCCCCTCATAGTACATCGTTCTGAGTTTGTAAAGTCTCACTGGCATTTCTAGTCTTTACTTTATTGACTTGTCCAGTCTTTCCCTGGTACAATACGGTGTCTATTAAATGTTCCAAGTCTTTACTGCGTGACATGTCAGTCTTTCCCTGGCATAATGCGATCCGCTAGTATGCTCTGTCGTTCCCTGGCATAGCGGTTGAATTGGGTCGAGGCTAATTCTTTTGGGTCAGGTTTTCACTTGTGCATATCGAGAACATGTATTACGCTTGTCTCTCTCTGCAGAATTCAACATTTATTCTGCGCATTCTTTTGTTGTGTTTTAGTTATTCCCTGAGGAAACATTTTTAGTATCCCCTTGGAGTCTGGGCAATGTCTCCAGTTTTCACAATTTAGAGCTTAAATTTTTGAGTTCATATTTGTATTCAATCACCTTCTACCTTGTCGCTTGGAAGGCGAGCATGCCAACCTTGCTCCAGGTTTAAGGATGATTGAATAGGGGCAGTTGTTGTACCCCAAAATTTACCCTCTTCATTTTAATAGACTCCCTTACACCGATCTCTCGGTTGTAAGACCGCGATTTCTCCCCTCTTAGGTTTACTCTATATTTTTATTTCTCCTTCGTGAGATAAATAAATGTTCGATGATGACTTCATTGATATATCATATCAGTCGATGTTCAGCCGGGTTATTTCACTAGGCTATTCCAAGTTGATCAAGATAAATTTCTCGCCTGAGGGACTCAGTATCTCTTCGGGAAAAATTGTTTCAAAAATCATGCCTAAGGGGCGCGACCTATATCAAGCACTAAAGACTTGGTGTCAAGTCTTGCTAGAGGGTTTGATAGAAGTCCCTCCTGAAAGGTAAAATGTTTCATCTAAGGAACTCAGAGCCTCCCTATCTGGGCTATATGATACAACCTTTAAGGGACTTAGAGTCCCTAGAGTTGATGAAAGTTCTCACCTGATAGACTCAGTATCTTTTCAGGCGAAATTGCTTTCAAAAATCACACCTAAGAGGCGTGACCTATATAAAACCACAAAGACTTGGTGTCAAGTCTTGCTAGTGGGACTCAGTACGTCCCCAGTCAAGCTACATGATACAACCTTTGAGGGACTTAGAGTCCCTAGAGTTAATAAAAGCTCTTGCATGAGGGACTCAATATCTCTTCGGAAAAGTTTCTTCCAAAAATTTATGCCTAAGAGGCGCGATCTATATCTAGCTCCGAAGACTTGGTGCCAAGTCTTTCCAAAGAGTCAGATATTAATCCAGCCTGAAAGGAGATACATTCTACCTAAAGAATGTAGCGTCTCATCGGCCACGCTGCATAGTAGTAAACCTGTAAAAGCCTGGATTTATAAAGGTAAACTAGAACCTCATAAGGGGAAAAAATCATTCCTAAAAATACTCCCATTAGCTTGCAGGTAAAAAATACTTCACCTTTTGCCGAAAGACTTATATCAGAGGAACTGTGTAGTTTTATATTTTCAAATACCCATTCTCTAGGGCGACATCTTGGGACCACCCTAGTAAATGACGACGATGCAACACCGCCTAAAGGGAGATATCTCCTCACCCCTATGTTTTCCTCGCCTATGGGAAGAAGAAACGTGGGATAAAACTTGTCTTGGATAAAGATAAAGTCATATTCGTTACTCACCCACGTTTCCCTTGAGAATAGGGATTCAATTGTACACCTCTTAACTAGGTGGGTGACAAACTTTCCCAATAAAACTCTAGGGATCAAGAACTTCTATAAATACATTATCCCTCAAGGGGATAAGGGATGTCTCAAGTGATACACATTTAGTACTATCCAACACTACTCAGAGAGTACTCTGCTCAACGTAACCTTAACAACATCACCATAATCGCCTTTCTACAACCTAGCGGCGTCGACCACTAGCAAGACCTCTCACCTCACATGAGTTGGTCCTGTAAACAACCTTAAAAATCACCATATGAGACTACTAGCTGTCGTAAGCTAGCCTCCACCCTCAAACATGTAATATACCTACTAGAGTCTTTGAGTTTCCCTACCCTTCCAGAGGGAACATACATACCTATATTTTCTTGTATAATACAAATTTATTTTCCATTCTGCATCTTTATGTTTCAGAGATTATTTCTGGTTAAGTATGATTCAGAAATACACCCCCATAAGCTTTATGGTGATACATTTCCAAATTCATCTCAGACAAAATGTTTAGGGCATGATTCAAAATCATCATGGGTTATATGCGTTGGGGTGCGCCTGGAAGTCTATCTCTGAAATCAAGGGGCATTTTGAATTTTCATGAGGGCGTGATATCAATTATTAGGGGGCCTTAATTAATTCCCTACAATATTTATTTGGTTGAAGATAAACCCCATATATTAAAGCTTAGACAAAAAATGAAGTTAGGCCCATCAAATAAGAATTAGAAAATTTCTTTTTCCACCCTTATATCTTCTCTCAAACCTTGGTGAAAATCTAAAAATTCCCCCAATTTTTGGAGATGTATCTATAGACACACCTAATTTCCACAAGATTCAACGCAAACGAGTGAGTCACCCTATTATAATTAATTTCAGAGATGTATCTCCAGATAAATCCTATTTTTTTTAATGAAGAATGGTGTTTATGGATATGAATATCCGTAAAGTGCACTGATGTGTTTTTTTAAATTTAATATTGGGTGTGTCCAGATAGATTGACCTAGTATTCATGCATCAACAATGCAACAAGTATTTATATACCAACAATGTCCTTAATGAAAAAAAATTGGAAAATAGAAAAACGATTAAAATTAATGTATAAAAATATGAAATTATCGCGAAAAATACTTGGGCCCTGATTGTCTTTGAAGAAATGACACGATAAAATTTTGATTCAGAGTCGATTTACTAGAAAATCCAATTTTTTATGTTAGGCTGCGTAAAGGCCAAGAATGCAAGAGGCAGAATACGGAAATACAATTCCTATGACTCTAATGTTGGTTAAAATCGACAAAGAGTCATCGACAATGACGTCAATTTCAATGAAAAATGTGTAGCAAATGAGGTCATGAGTGTTTTCAGATATGCATATCCGAATTCAATATCGAAAATTTTAGACATACATCTCAGAACCATTTTTTGACAAAAACAAAATTGCTGATTGATTTATGAAGGATGAATACATCTTTAAATTTTTAAAGCATTTTTGAATTTTCAAAGGTGTGAGAGAAGATATAAGGGTGATAAAAGAAATTGCCATAAGATTATCTTGTTTTTTTTTTAAATGTAAAAAAAAAAAAACTATCAAGAGTATAATGTAAATTTAATTATTGACTATAAAATATTATCCAAATTACGAGTACCCATTCTTTATACGCAATGACTTGTTCCCCTTTTTGAAATCTATTCTATCATCGAATATTGCGTTAAAGTGAACGAAGAAATAGAACGTTCCTTACTTGTTCTGTATTGTGAAGCCTGAAATAGCATCGTCTCGTTGTTAGCAACAACACTCGCCAAACCATAAAAGGTGCAAACTCAAACTCTCACATTTACATTCAAACCCTTCACTATCTCTCTCAGAAACTCTTCCAGTTCTCCCTTTCTTCCACTCACCTAAAGGCAAGTTCTTGCACCATTATTCCAGTTTTCTGTTTGTTTTTTTAATTTTATTTCTTTGATATGATTATTCAACTGTGTTTTTTTCTCAATTCTCATTTTTGTTATTAGAGTGTTTACTCAAATTTTAGCACTGTTAATAAGGTTAAAAATTGTAGGAGTATTATGATTAAATCTACACTATAATTACAATTAATTAGTGTATAAGCAAGATTTTAAATATCCGTCGCGAACTAGGTTTTAAATAACAGTCGCCGTCGCGTAAAAGCTTGCTTTCGCGATTTTGGTCGGGACATGTGTAATGTGTTGTAACATTGATAGTGGTCTTCACACATAGTGTGAGAATTAAACACAATTTGTTCTTATTCATAAAAACAGTGAATAACGGTAACGGGATACCAGACCTTATTTTTAAAACCTTTCGCGGTAGGATAAATTTTTTCGCGATTTCGGTTGGTATTTACATATTGTGATTTGTTTTCTCTGCATTAAAGCGGTGAATAATGGTAACAGAACCTTCTGAAGCCATTTATTGCAGCTGTTTTCGCGTTAACCGATTTTTTGTTTTTGTTTTTTAAAACCTTGTGTATAAGTGTAGGCTCATGTACTTACTTCTATAGTTGTATGGAGTGCTGTAGCTACTCTTTGACAACATTTTGTACTTTATAGTGTACCGTGTACTGAGAACAATAGCCGTTTATTAAAATTCAACTATGCTTGCTATTTTATGCCTTATTTTTATTGATTTTAGTTCATGTGCACTGATTGAAATAGGTGCGTACATCAATGGAGTCTTTAGTTCTTAAACTCCATGAAATCTCAGCAGTCAAATTTGGAAACTTCAAGCTCAAATCTGGCATCTCCTCGCCAATTTACATAGACCTCCGCCTTGTTATATCTTATCCTTCCGTCCTCCGACAAATTTCTCAAACTATGATTTCTTCTGTCTCGGACACTAAATTCGACGTTGTCTGTGGTGTCCCTTATACAGCTCTGCCTATAGCCACTTGTGTGTCTGTCACTCACAACATCCCTATGGTCATGCGCCGCAAGGAAATCAAAGACTATGGCACTTCTAAAGCCATTGAAGGTGATTTTCAGCATGGCCAAAGTTGCTTGATAATTGAGGATTTAGTTACTAGTGGCACATCGGTTTTGGAAACTGCTGTGCCGTTGCGTTCCACGGGGTTGAAGGTCAGTGATGCTGTTGTTTTGATTGACAGAGAGCAAGGTGGAAGACAGAATTTGGAGAGCAATGGAATCAAGTTGCATGCGATTCTTAAATTGACTGAAATGGTGAAAATCTTGAGAGAAAAAGGAAGGCTTGACGAGGATATGGTTAGAGTTGTTATAAGATTCTTACAGGAAAATCAGAAGGTTGCTACTTTGGAAAATAAAACTAAGTTCAAGAAGGCGCTGTCGTATTTGGAAAGAGCTAAGTTATCTAAGAATCCAATGGGAAAGAAGTTGTTTGAGATAATGGCTGAGAAGGAAAGTAATCTCTGTTTGGCTGCGGATGTTGGAACTACAGCTGAATTGCTTGAAATTGCCGACAAGGTTTGAAATTTTTCATTTCGGTGTTGACATTTTCTTTAATCTCTTATTTTCAGTGAAAAAGTTAGTGTTCTTAATTATCCTTTTCTTTCTTGTCAGGTTGGGCATGAGATATGCTTGCTGAAAACGCATGTAGATATTTTACCAGATTTTACTCCGGATTTTGGCACTAAGCTTCGCGCGGTATAAAGCTAAATTAAACTATTTCCCCCCCAGATTATTGCAGAACAAGATTTTGCATGTTCATATTATTAACATCTGTACACTGAAATGCATATGCTAGCATTTATGAAAGTAGAATGCTCATATAACGATTTTAACCAACTATAATAGTGTTAAGTCTTTATATGAGCAAGATTCTACCAAGTTTTGAGGAATTTTATACATTTCTTGAGTAGTTTGTTATAACATATGATATCTCTGTTGAAGATTGCAGAAAAACACAACTTCTTAATATTTGAGGATCGTAAGTTTGCCGACATTGGTAACACAGTAACCATGCAGTATGAAGGGTAATACACTGCTAGAAAGTTTTGTATTCTTTTCAGTTTCCTTTCATCTGTGTCTATATTAAGCATAACATCTTTCTTTTTTATATTATCTACAGAGGGATCTTTCATATATTGGAATGGGCTGATATAGTAAATGCTCATATTATCTCTGGACCGGGAATTGTCGATGGACTGAAATTAAAGGTCTACAGAAGAATAATGATCATAACATTATCTTGAATGTGATTATGCAAAAAAAATTTCTTGTCTAACATGTTAAACGAACAATGTGTAGGGTTTGCCTCGCGGAAAGGGTTTGTTGCTACTTGCTGAAATGAGTTCAGCTGGTAACCTTGCCAGGGGAGATTATACATCTGCTGCAGTGAAAATTGCTGTGGATCATTCCGACTTTGTTATTGGCTTCATCTCAGTCAATCCGGCATCGTGGTCTGGTGCACCGATAAATCCGTGTTTCATTCATGCAACTCCTGGAGTTCAACTGGCGGTCGGTGGTGATGGTCTAGGGCAGCAATATAATACTCCATATTCTGTAAGTTTACGCACGTTTCATCTATATTTCATCGTATTTCTGTTTCTTTATGCTGTTTTGCACATTTTTGTACTACTTCTATTCAAAATTCACTAAAGGTTTTTTTTTCCGTCCAGGTGATCCATGATAGGGGTAGTGACATTATTATCGTCGGGCGTGGCATCATCAAGGCAGCGAATCCGGCTGCAGCAGCTCGTGAATACCGTCTTCAAGGGTGGAGTGCATACTTGGACAAGTGTAAGTAAGGCCTATATTCCTCACCAAATGGATGAGATGTTTCATTTTGCAGATGTTGATAAATAGCCTCCTAGTATGGATGCAGCACTGAAATTTTGTTTACTTTAATCTAGAAATTATTTTGGGTTCAGCTATGTATACCAGAAGGGTTTCATTTGAAAAAAAAAGGTATTATGACAATGCAAACAGAAAATCTCACATTCAACTTTCAAGCATTATTTGATGAGGATTATATATAATATAGGTCGCACCAATGAAAGTAATCAGTGATTTCAAGTGCTACAGAAAATGTTAGAATAAAGAAAATTAACTGATGAATCAATGGATGTTTTGGTGTTTGTGGAGAAGATGAAGTGAGAAAAAAAAGAGAATTAGAGTGAGAATAATTGAGGGTGAAAAATAGAATTTTCATTAATTGAGATGTTATACCACAAAGCGTATTTATACAAACAAGTTACAATGATTAGGAACCAAAATAACAAAATAAAACACCTAAAAACTGGAAAATACGGATTATTAAGCGGTTACCACATTTCGGTAACCTATATTACCACGGTTGCAGAAAACAAAACAGAAAATAACAAACATGTAACCTGTTAACGTGAATGTGTAATCAGTTACACACCTCAACACAACAACTTTCAGCTTCCCAAAAGTGTTTATTTCGCTAATGTAACCTATTATAACACGGACAACCTATTAAGATGAATAGGTTACACATTGATAATATTTATACATGCTAGTTACAATTATTTGGAACCAAAAAAACAAAATAAAACATCTATAAACTGGAAAATACAGGGTGGTAACCGGTTACCACATTTCAGTAGCCTATTATCACTGTTATAGAAAACAGAAAATAACAGACATGCAACTTGTTAACACGAATGTGTAACCTGTTACATGTGACACCCCAAAATAATTCGGTAATTAAATAATTATGATTTTTAAATTATTAAATTAATTTAGAACATAATTTATTAATATATTGAATTATTAAGATTAAATGATGGAATTAATTGGGGAAGAGAAGTAATATTTATTTTATTTATGATTAAAAAGGAATAAAATAAAGAAAGAAGGAAAATAGAATCATTTTTGGAGAAAACAAGATACGTGAAGTGAGAAGAGGAGAAAAGAAGAAAGAAGACCTAGAAGTGTCAGAATTCGAAGAACCCATAAGGTAAGGGGTGATTTCGATTGATTATTGCTTATTATAGGTTTTGATTTTAATATTATAGATCATAGCATGTTAGGAAATTTCGGTTTAGGAATTCCTAGGTTTCCATGGATGTATACCTATCTGTGTCGGATTGTGTCAGAATATAGGTTGGAATCGATTAAGGTGTCAGTTATTGAATAGAAATGATGGAAATATGTTGTTTGATGTGATAATGATGCAAATTGGATGTGCTTTAGTGTTTTTCATGTTGGAATTCGTATGGGTATGTGTGGATTGGATTTAGAATGGAAGAATGTTGTCAAAAATGCAGAAAATGACTTTTTGGTACGTGGGAACCGGTTCCCAGTGGGGAGGAACCGGGTTCCACTTTGAAAAATTTATAAAAACTTGAAAAATACACTCAGAACCGGTTCTGTATGGGTAGGAACCGGTTCCCATACATTTTCGAGCGTGTTTTGAACTGCAGAACCGGTTCCTATATGTAGGAACCGGTTACGCTTATTTTTTAATTTTAAAACTTCAAAAGTTCATAACTTTTAAACCGTAAGTCCGTTTTGAGCGCCGCTTTGGACGTTATTTCCTAAATTTAATGCTCTACCTTATGAAATGAAAATATTTTAGAAAACTTGAAATTATTTTGGAAAGGAGTCGAATTTGAAATAAATGATTATTCCGACACATAATGATGTATGTGTATTAGAGGACCTGGTGGGGATATCGATAATGTGTAGATGTAATAGCATGTTTATGCTGATGTTAGATGTATGCATGATTGGTTGATATATCATGTTGATTGGTTTGCATGTTTATGCTGATGTTAGATGTATGCATGATTGGTTGATATATCATGTTGATTGTTGTGATTCGATTATGTTAAATGAATGTATACATAGACCGATTGATGTTGCATGCTAGTGATGTGCGTGCATTTGCATTGTTTGGTGAAGTTAATTCCCATTGTGCGGAATTTGACTTGGATTCTTGATAACCGATACCCAGTGAGGATGGGTGGTTAGCCGGATTCGTGTCCGGTGGTTATGGACGAATCGATGGAACCGTATCCGATTGATGATGGATCGGTGTTGGGTGACTTGGTCACGTGTCGGTACCGCATGCATTGAGTCGCATTGTATTTGTATGAAGTGGTAACATGTTAAGATGTCTTCCAGTGTTACTCTTCTTTGATTGTTATGATTATGCATGATGAATGTGGTTGTGTGTGTGAATCTGAATTTATGTTAAGTGGGTGAAATAATATGCTTGTGATATATTATTGATTGAAAGACTTATAATATGCTTTAATTATGAGAAGTCTCACCCTTACTTTACCATTTCAGATTAAGGTTAGCAGCTGAAGAGTCGGTGAGGATGGCTCTAGAGCTTATCGTTTAGTCCGCGTGTCAGTGTCATGCTCTGATTAGATTGTAACACTGGGGAACGTTAGATGAGGAATTAGACATTGGTTTATTGTTTAATTAAAATTTTGTTGGGAATACAATGATTGAATTATTCCGTTTTTGGTGATGATATTTTCCGCTGTGTAAGACATGGTCTTAATTTGATTGAATTATTGAAAATGTTGATCCTCAGTGTAGCATGGCTACTGTTTGAATGAAATTTGTTTTATTTATTAATTGTGACATCCCTGATTTCCGTGTTAACTCTGATTAAAAGATGATCTAGATATTAATTTAATTGATATATTCGGGGTATTTAGTTGGGGTGTTACAATAGTGGTATCAGAGCATAGTCGGTCTTGTCTTGTGTCGTTACCCCTTTAGTATGCGACTAGTGTGAAGTAACACTGTCGATACTTGTGTGCTGATGTAGATTGTTTTGTTATGTTACAGAACAATGGCTGGAAGAGGTAACGGAAGGAATGATGATGCTATTGCTGAGGCCTTGGGAATGTTGGCTGGAGTGCTCGGAGGGAACCAGCAGGGAGCTGCGATTGGTGCTGACCGACAATTGGGGAATTTTTAGAGGAATAATCCTCCATTGTACAAGGGCACGCATGATCCCGAAGGTGCTCAGAAGTGGTTGAAGGAGATCGAGAGGATCTTCAGAGTGATTGACTGTGCAGAGGGGCTGAAGGTGAGATATGGAACTCACATGTTAGCTGAGGAAGCTGATGACTGGTGGGTTGCTACCAGAACTGAACTGGAAGAAGATGGCGCGCGACTTGGCGTGTTCGGAGAGCTTTTCTGAGGAGGTATTTTCCTGAGGATATCAGAGGTAAGAAGGAGATTGAGTTTCTGGAGCTCAAGCAGGGTAACAAGACTGTCAGTGAGTATGCTTCGAAGTTTACTGAGTTAGCGAAGTA
Source organism: Vicia sativa (assembly GCA_021764765.1). Taxonomy (NCBI): domain Eukaryota; kingdom Viridiplantae; phylum Streptophyta; class Magnoliopsida; order Fabales; family Fabaceae; genus Vicia; species Vicia sativa. The sequence goes on from CM038796.1 coordinate 46,935,245, forward strand.
TTATGCTCATTACCCTAACGATGCAGATGGAGAATTTTCCAAATGTATCAAGTTTGAGAATGGTCTTCGTGATGAAATTAAGCAGGGTATTCGGTATCAGCGTATTCGAAGATTTTCTGATCTGGTTGACTGCAGCAGGATTCTAGAGGAGGATCTTGCTAACACTAAGTCGAATGCTCGAGGGTATGTTGATAGGAAAGGTAAGCAACAGATGGATCGTGGTAAGCCTTATGATAGGAATAATCAGAGATCCAGTGGTTGGAAGAAGTCCGGTGGAGGAGATTCTAGTTCTTCCGTTAAGTGCTACAAGTGTGGTGAGACAGGACATCGCATGGTGGACTGTAAGAGATATGATAAGAAGTGTTTCAAGTGTGGAAAGTTCGGCCATGTGGTCAATGACTGCAGAGTGAAAGTGGTGACTTGCTACAACTGTGGTGAAGAGGGTCATACTCGTCCTCAGTGCACAAAACCCAAGAAAGAGCAAGCTGGTGGTAAAGTGTTTGCATTGTCTAGGTCAGAAACTAAACCAGATGATCGGCTGATTAAAGGTACATGTTTTATTAATGGCATACCTTTGATTGCGATTATTGATACTGGAGCTACGCATTCTTTTATTGCGTTAGATTGTGCTAAGAGATTGAATTTGGAAATTTCTAATATGGATGGAAGTATGGTTATTGATACTCTGCGTCGGGTTCGACTACTCGTATGTTTGTAGGAATTGTCTGTTGTGATTTTGATAGGGTTTCGGTATGGATTTAGTGTGCCTACCACTAGAACAACTTGATATCATCCTTGGAATGAATGGTTGGAATTCAACCAGTTCATATCAACTGCTTTGAGAAGACGGTCATTTTCCTCAAGAGGTTAAGGTCGAAAGTGAGATTATGTCGAAAGCGATGAACCTAGTGTGAAAGATGGTGCGGTGGTGTTTATGTTGTATTCCGCGATAGAAGCGAAGGGAAAGGCAAAGAGTGATGGATTGCCAGTGGTGAATGAATTTCCAGAGGTGTTTCCGGAAGACGTTAGTGAATTGCCACCTGAGAGAGAGGTAGAATTTACTATAGATTTGATTCCTGGAACTAGTCCGGTGTCGATGGCGCCTTATCGCATGTCGGCATCTGAATTAGTGAACAAGAAGCGATTAGAAGAATTGCTGGAGAAGAAGTTTATTCGTCCGAGTGTTTCGCCGTGGGGTGCTCCGGTGTTATTGGTTAAGAAGAAGGAAGGTTCAATGAGGTTATGTGTTGACTACCGACAGTTGAATAAAGTTACAATCAAGAATCGGTATCCTTTGCCGAGGATTGATGATTTGATGGATCAGCTCGTTGGAGCGTGTGTGTTTAGTAAGATTGATCTGAGATCTGGATATCATCAGATTCGTGTGAAGTCAGAGGATATTCAAAAAACTGCATTTAGAACGAGGTATGGACATTATGAATATTCTGTTATGCCGTTTGGAGTTACTAATGCACCTGGTGTTTTCATGGAGTATATGAGCAGGATATTTCATCCGTATCTTGACAAGTTCGTAGTAGTGTTCATCGATGATATTCTGATTTATTCGAAAAGCGATGAGGAGCATGCAGAACATCTCAGAGTTGTGTTGGAATTGTTGAAAGAAAAGAAGCTTTATGCGAAGTTGTCCAAGTGTGAATTCTGGTTAGAGGAGGTGAGTTTTCTTGGGCATGTAATTTCCAAGAATGGAATTGTTGTTGATCCTACGAAGGTAGAGGCGGTATCTTAGTGGGAAGCGCCGAAGAATGCTTCGGAGATCCGTATTTTTCTGGGTCTTGTAGGTTATTACCGGAAGTTTATTGAGGGGTTTTCCAAACTAGCGTTGCCATTGACTAAGTTGACCAGGAAGGGTCAGGTGTTTGTTTGGGATGTTGAATGTGAGAAAGGATTTCAAGAGCTGAAGAGGAGGCTGACAAGTGCTCCGATCTTGATTTTGCCAGATCCGACTAAGTCTTTTGTGGTGTATTGTGACGCATCATTAATGGGATTAGGTGCTGTGTTGATGCAAGATAAGCAGGTTGTGGCTTATGCTTCACGACAATGGAAAGTGCATGAAAGGAATTATCCGACTCATGATTTGGAGTTGGCAGCTGTCGTATTTGTTTTGAAGTTGTGGAGACACTATTTATATGGTTCTCGGTTTGAGGTATTCAGTGATCATAAGAGTCTGAGGTATCTCTTTGATCAGAAAGAGTTGAACATGAGGCAGAGAAGATGGTTAGAATTCTTAAAGGATTACGATTTCGGTTTGAATTACCATCCTGGTAAAGCAAACGTAGTTGCGGATGCTTTGAGTAGGAAGTCCTTGCATATGTCGATGTTGATGGTCCGTGAGTTAGATTTGGTTGAGCAGTTCAGAGATTTAAGTTTGGTTTGTGAAACTACTTAGAATAGTGTGAAATTGGGTATGTTGAAGCTGACTAGTGGTATCCTGGAAGAGATTAGAAATGGACAGAAATCTAATGTTGGTTTAGTTGATAAGTTGACATTGATCAACCAAGGTCAAGGAGGCGAGTTCCGAATTGACGAGAATGGTGTTATGAGATTTGGTGATCGGGTGTGTGTCCGGATGTTCGAGATCAGGAAGAGCATTTTAGAGGAAGGGCATCGTAGCGGGTTGAGTATTCATCCCGGTGCTACTAAAATGTACCATGATTTGAAAAAGTTGTTTTGGTGGCCGGGAATGAACAAGGAAATTGCCGAGTTTGTGTATGCTTGTTTGGTTTGTCAGAAGTCGAAAATCGAACATCAGAAACCGTCAGGATTGATGGAGCCATTATTTGTTCCAGAATGGAAGTGGGATGGAATCTCTATGGATTTTGTGTCTGGTTTGCCAAGAACAGCAAAGAACTGTGACTCTATCTGGGTTATTGTGGATAGGTTGACGAAATCTGCTCATTTTATTCCGATAAGAATGGATTATCCGATGGAGAGGTTGGCAGAATTGTATGTCGAGAAGATGGTGAGTTTGCACGGTATACCTTCTAGTATTGTGTCGGATCGAGATCCGAGGTTTACATCTAAGTTCTGGACGGGATTGCAAGAAGCTTTGGGTACCAAGTTGCATTTGAGTTCCGCTTATCATCCGCAGACAGATGGTCAGACGGAAAGAACGATTCAGTCGTTGGAAGATTTGCTGAGAGCTTGTGTGTTAAAGAAGGGTGGAGCTTGGGATAGTTATCTACCATTGATTGAGTTTACCTACAACAATAGCTTTCACTCGAGCATTGGTATGACACCGTTTGAGGCATTGTATGGTAGGAGGTGTCAGACACCATTGTGTTGGTATGAAACTGGAGAGAGTGCTGTGATTGGACCAGAGATTGTGCAGCAGACTTCGGAAAAGATTAAGATGATTCAGGAGAAGATGAGAACTTCTCAGAGTCGTCAGAAAATTTATCATGATAAGAGGAGGAAAGACCTTGAGTTTAGTGAAGGAGAACATGTGTTTATGCGAGTTACTCCGATGACTGGTATTGGTCGAGCTTTGAAGTCAAAGAAGTTGACTCCACGATTTATTGGTCCTTTTCAGATTACCAAGAGAGTTGGGAAGGTTGCATATCAGATTGTTTTGCCGCCGTCACATGCGAATCTGCATGATGTTTTTCATGTATCTCAACCGAGGAAGTACATTCTTGATCCGTCTCATGAGATTCGGGTAGATGATATATGCAGAAAATTTGATGGAAGCGATACTGTGAGAATTGAGGATCGGAAGTTGAAACTTGAGGCAAAGAGATTGCATTGGTGAGAGTGGCTTGGGAGGACCGGTGATGGAAATGTCACTTGGGAACCGGAGAGTCGGATGAAGGACTCGTATCCCGAACTATTCGTTCGAGGTATGTTTTCGAGGACGAAAACTCTTTTAAGTTAGGGGGAGTTGTGACACCCCAAAATAATTCGGTAATTAAATAATTATGATTTTTAAATTATTAAATTAATTTAGAACATAATTTATTAATATATTGAATTATTAAGATTAAATGATGTAATTAATTGGGGAAGAGAAGTAATATTTATTTTATTTATGATTAAAAAGGAATAAAAGGAATAAAATAAGGAAAGAAGGAAAATAGAATCATTTTTGGAGAAAACAAGATACGTGAAGTGAGAAGAGGAGAAAAGAAGGAAGAAGACCTAGAAGTGTCAGAATTCGAAGAACCCATAAGGTAAGGGGTGATTTCGATTGATTATTGCTTATTATAGGTTTTGATTTTAATATTATAGATCATAGCATGTTAGGAAATTTCGGTTTAGGAATTCCTAGGTTTCCATGGATGTATACCTATCTGTGTCGGATTGTGTCAGAATATAGGTTGGAATCGATTAAGGTGTCAGTTATTGAATAGAAATGATGGAAATATGTTGTTTGATGTGATAATGATGCAAATTGGATGTGTTTTAGTGTTTTCCATGTTGGAATTCGTATGGGTATGTGTGGATTGGATTTAGAATGGAAGAATGCTGTCAAAAATGCAGAAAATGACTTTTTGGTACGTGGGAACCGGTTCCCAGTGGGGAGGAACCGGGTTCCACTTTGAAAAATTTATAAAAACTTGAAACACACACTCAGGAACCGGTTCCTGTATGGGTAGGAACCGGGTTCCCATACATTTTTCCAGAAGCGTGTTTTTGAACTTCTGCAGGAACCGGTTCCTGTATATGTAGGAACCGGGTTCTGCTTATTTTTTAAAAATTTTAAAACTTCAAAAATTCATAACTTTCAAACCGTAAGTCCGTTTTGAGCGCCGTTTTGGACGTTATTTCCTAAATTTAATGCTCTACCTTATGAAATGAAAATATTTTAGAAAACTTGAAATTATTTTGGAAAGGAGTCGAATTTCGAAATAAATGATTATTACTGACACATAATGATGTATGTGTATTAGAGGACCTTTGGTGGTGGGGATACTGATAATGTGTAGATGTAATAGCATGTTTATGCTGATGTTAGATGTATGCATGATTGGTTGATATATCATGTTGATTGGTTTGCATGTTTATGCTGATATTAGATGTATGCATGATTGGTTTATATATCATGTTGATTGTTGTGATTCAGTTATGTTAAATGAATGTATACATAGACTGATTGATGTTGCATGCTAGTGATGTGCGTGCATTTGCATTGTTTGGTGAAGTTAATTCCCATTGTGCGGAATTTGACTTGGATTGCTGATAACCGATACCCGAGTGAGGATGGGTGGTTAGGCTGGATTCGTATCCGGGTGGTTATGGACGAATCGATGGAACTGTATCCGGTTGATGATAGATCAGTGTTGGGTGACTTGGTCACGTGTCGGTACCGCATGCATTGAGTCTGCATTGTATTTGTATGAAGTGGTAACATGTTAGGATGTCTTCCAGTGTTACTCTTCTTTGATTGTTATGATTATGCATGATGAATGTGGTTGTGTGTGTGAATCTGAATTTATGTTAAGTGGGTGAAATAATATGCTTGTGATATATTATTGATTGAAAGACTTATAATATGCTTTAATTATGAGAAGTCTCACCCTTACTTTACCATTTCAGATTAAGGTTAGCAGCTGAAGAGTCGGTGAGGATGGCTCTAGAGCTTATCGTTTAGTCCGCGTGTCGATGTCATGCTCGATTAGATTGTAACAGGGAACGTTAGATGAGGAATTAGACATTGGTTTATTGTTTAATTAAAATTTTTGTTGGGAATACAATGATTGAATTATTCCGTTTTTGGTGATGATATTTTCCGCTGTGTAAGACATGGTCTTAATTTGATTGAATTATTGAAAATGTTATCCTCATTGTAGCATGGCTACTGTTTGAATGAAATTTGTTTTATTTATTAATTGTGACATCCCTGATTTCCGTGTTAACTCTGATTAAAAGATGATCTAGATATTAATTTAATTGATATATTCGGGGTATTTAGTTGGGGTGTTACATTACACACCTCGACACAACAACTTTCAACTTCCCAAAAGTACTTATTTCACTTATGAAACCTATTAGCACAAATGTGTAACCTGTTATATCACTTGAATTAGTGTTTTTACAACTAACACCCCCCTTAATTCAAGTGATCCAAGTCTTCCATGCTCATACTCATCTTCAATCTCTTAAGCACATCATTTGTGCCCTTAGTCAATAAATCAGGAACTTTGTCTTCACTTCTACAATCTCAATCTTAACTTACCTTCACTAACAAGCTTCCTTTAAGCTCCCTTAAGTAGTGAAACTTTATCTCTATATGTTTGCTCCTCTCATATGCAATTGAGTTCTTAACAATGTTAATGGCTGAATCATTGTCAACCAAAGTGGGACAACCTCACCCTCATTTCTACCCAGCTCTTCCAACGAATTAATTAGTCAAACAACTTGGCAATCACATAACAAAGTGGCAATATACTCAACCTCACACGAAGAGAGTGCAACTACCAGTTCCTATTAAAACACCATGAGACTGGTGCTCCTCTGAACATAAAGATGCATCCGGTTGGAGTCTTACGATCATCTTTATCTCGACGCCAATTAGAATCAGTAAAATCGAGCAAATTGCATATTATGCCCATATGCGATGTAGAAAAGAGAACTTCATAGCCAGTAGACCCTTTGATGTATCTTAGAATCCTCTTGACTGCTGCCAAGTGAGACACCTTCGGTCTCTTCATGAATCTACTTGCAATATCAATACTTAACGCTAAATTTGGTTGGGTATTGCACAAGTAACGTAATGAGCCAATTAATCTCCTATGTTGAGTAGGATCTACGTTTTCCTCTTTAATTTTGGACAACTGCAACCTTGCTTAAGCTGGTGTAATGGCAACATTAAAATGTTCCATATCACACCCCTTCAATATTTCAAGGGCATATCTTCTTTGATACATAAATAGTCTTCTTTTTGACTTGTGGAACTCTATACCAAAGAAGTATGTTATAATACCAAGGTCACACTCATTTCAAATTCTTTCATAAGTTCGCTCTTGATCAACAAATCATCCACATATAGGCAAAGTATAATCACATCTTTACTTGCATCCGTATTCACATAAACACCATGCTCGGACACACATTTCTTGAACCAACATCAACTAGGAAACCATTTATCTGTTTGTTTTAAGTTCTAGGAGCTTGCTTCAAATCATATAGCGTTTTTCTCAACTTGTAGACCCTTTCCTCTTGATTTGTCACAACAAAACCAGTGGGTTGTTCTACATATACTTCTTCCTCAAGCGGACTGTTCAAAAACGTGGATTTTGTAACGCCGTTTTAATTAATATTATATTATATTAATATTTTCGAGTTACCGATCGATATTTATTTTGCGACGAAAATATTTATATTAATCAATATATATGATAATATATTTGGCGACGTTTCGTTCGGTCCGGTTTTTATTCCGTTCGGTTTAGTAAAATATTATTCGGATCCGATATTTAATTCCCGGAATTATTCTAATTAATTGGATTAATAATATTATTAGATATTATTAGGTGTTAATTAATAATTAAGTTAGGGGTGTGAGGAGCAATTAGTGAGGATTGGGTCCCTAGCTAGTAAGAAAACATAATTATAAAACCATTTTCTTCCCCTTTTCTTCCCATTTTCCCTACACCAACCAAACTTAGAAACTTGGAGGAAAAGAAGGGGTTTTGGGAGAAGAAGAGGAGAGCAAGAGCTTGAGGTTGGAGTTGTTGAATCTTCATGGATCATCCAAGCACTTGAGGTAAGGGGTTTGATTCTCCATCTCATATTGCTAGGTTTTGATAGTTATATTTGGATTTGGGGGAAAAGTTAATAGTTTGATTTATAGGGTTTTGGTTGATTGTTGTTGAAATAAATTAGAAAAGTTGGATTAGGAGTATGGATTGTGGGTGTTTTAAGTGCTAGCTTGTAGAAATTAGAAGTAGTAAAAATGGAAATGTGAACTGTGAAAAACCGAAAACAAACTGTCTGTTATAAAAGAAAAATACAGGGAAGATGAAAGAAAATTATGGAAGGTGTTGCAATGGGGGAGGCGCCCACCTGCATGTGTGGGGCGGCCGTCCCCCTTCCTGAGGCAACGAAAATTTTGCTGTCTGCGTTTTCTGCTTCAGTTTTTCTGTTTTCCTGCATAACTTCCTTCTGCATAATTTTTACAGTTTGTTCTCTGTTTCTTCAAATTTCATTTAATTCAAATACTACTAGTTAGTATTAATAAAACATAACTAGGGCATAAGTTAGCCGATTAAATTTTGGACCCGATTATGTTCCGATTTTCCGATTTCAATAAATTCGACGACGGAGCAAGTTGCTCCGAATTCAACAAAAATTGACGTGCTAGCTAAGTTCGACGTGTAGAACGTAGTGGTGAGGTTAGTTTTTAGAAATTACGAGTTTTTATGAGATGACCCAAAATAGGCCAATTTACGGTTAAATTGAATCAGATTGTGTTTTAGTAGATTTAAGACACGTATGGACAATCCGATTGCGATGTTGACGATTATGATTAATGCCGGTTATTAGGAATGGCTTTCGCGACGATTATTGATGTTTTGACTATTTTTCTGTTTTTGGAATTTTGGTGAATTAATTGATAATGATGCGGTGTGAATAAACATGATGTTTGCGATGGTGTATTTATTAATGAATACTTGTTGAGATGCGATGCGATGATATATATCTTTGGACATGATGATGTGATAGTTATATTGGTGTTGTTAATAAATGCTTCCGATTTGTGAATGCATGATTTTTGATGATGATGAATTATTGGTGATGTATTGCATAATGCAAATATGATGCGATGATATGTTTATCTTGATTTGGATAAATTATGGCGATGTGGGATTTATGCCAATTTTGATGAGCGATGATGATGTTTTTGTGTTGTGTTGTTTTATTATCGAGTCACATACATTGCATTGGCGACGAGGGCTTTTATGCCAAGCGACGAGGCTTTTATGCCAAGCGACGAGGCTTCTATGCCAAGCGACGAGGCTTTTATGCCAAGTGTTCCTAATAATGGACAAAGCGACGGGTACCACATGCATAACATAGTCGTGTCTCATGGAGTCGGTTATGTTTATGTTTGAGTTGTTGGCGTTGGGTTTTAATTGATGGATGATGTTAAATTGTGATGATATATGATGCTTTGTTTGGTGATGATCTTTATGATGAACATGAAATGTTATAACTTGATAATTTCATGATAACTAGACGATGAATATAACTGATGAGTTTTGTGATGATGTTTGTGACGATGGACTTTTATGCCAAAAGTTTTTGTGATGATGTTTGTGACGATGGACTTTTATGCCAAAAGTTTTTGTGATGATGTTTGTGACGATGGACTTTTATGCCAAAAGTGACAATGGGCTTTAGCCAATTTGTGATGATTTTATTTATGTTGTTTATGTTATTAGTATTGTTTAGTGTTATTGTTTAATGTTGTTGTTTATAGTTTATGTGTTGTTGTGATGATTTATGCCGATGAGGTTATGGCGATAAAGTGTCTATTATACACATTAGTATGACGATTAAAGTAAGTGAGTTTTGATTAGGTGTTGAAATTACACTTATTAAACTATATATATATATATATATATATATATATATATATATATATATATATATATACTTTATCATGCCTTTAATTATATGTTTTGGAGTATCTCACCCTTTACTTGTTTCGCTGTTACCTTTATATTGGTAACGTGCAGGTTATGAAGACGGAGTTTATAGCTGCTATTAGTCGAGCCGGTGTCGCTCTGATAGGTAACACTCGGGGGGAATAATTATGTTGTCTTGTTGTTGTTCTTTTGTTGTTTTTCCTTCTGTAAATAAGAATCATACTTTATGAAAATATGATTCGTTAAGGAAGTTTAATAAAGAAGATGTTTTGATTTTTATGATTCAATTTATGTTTTTCGACGATGCTATGTATCCGAGATTTATACTTTAAAGTAAACTGTTTAAAGTGATTTGGTTTTGAAGGTGTGATGCCTCAGTATTGAGTTTATGAAATTTTAATTTACTCTGATTTTTGTATAATAAACCTTGGGTAATATTGGGGTGTTACAGATTTCACATCCATTTGGTATATAGACCTATTATTTAATTTGCAATGCCAACAACTAGCCTTATGGTTTATATCCTAGCAACTGGTGCAAATACCTCATCAAAGTCTATACATTCTCTTTGCAAGAATCCCTTTGCCTCTAATTGAGCCTTATGCTTTATTACTTATCCTTTGGGGTTTGCCTTCACTTTATAGACTCATTTTACACCAATTGACTTCTTTCCTTCGGGTAGATCAACTAACTCCCAAGTACTATTTTTCTCAATAGATTTCATCTCCTCTTTCATTGCATACTCACACTTTGGATCACTTAATGCCTCTTCCGTGTTAACAACTTTAGATTTGGCCATAAGTGCAAAATGAACAAAATCACTATCATCATTGATTTCGTGATCCTGGAATATCTCACAATCTTGGAGTCTTTAAGGAAAATCTATTTGCCTAGTTGATCATCTTAACATTTTCTCCCGTTTTGACTTCGACGTGTGGCTGTTCAACACTTTCTATTTTGCCAAAATCCAGAAAATCATGTGTGTAATCGGTTACTATTTTCCCGTATCTTGTTACACCCTGCATGTAACATGTTAACGACTACATGTAACTATTACTGACATTTTGACGTGCTTCAGTTCATCAACAACGACATCTCAACTGATCATAATCCTCTTGTTTTCAACATCAAACAACTTATAACCTCCACTTAGGTGATAACTAACAAGTAACATCACCTCACCTTTGTCATCCAACTTCTTTCTAAGTTAACTTGGAACATGTTGATACGCCACAAAACTGGAAACTCTTAAATTGTTTAAATTCGGTTTAAATCCAAACCATACCTCTTTTAAAGTTACCTTATCAAACTTCTTTGCAGGGAATATTCAACAAATAGGTAGTTATGGAAATGACTTCTCCTATAGCTCTTTCGACAAGTTTTCCCCTTTTAACCTGCTCCTCACCATGTTCATAATCAATCGATTTTCCTCTCGGCAACACTATTTTCCTATGGTGTATAGGGTGGTACAACCTCATGCATTATTCCCTATTCATCATAATACTTCCCAAAGTCATTTGAGACACACTCGCATCCACCATCCGTTTTGAGAACTTTGAGGTTGTGACCACTTTTCCTTTCAACCATGGACTTCAACTTCTTGGATACTTCAAATACCTTATACTTTCTCTTGATTAGGTAACGTCCATAACTTTCTACTAAAATCATCGATAAAAGTGACAAAGTACCTATTGCCTCTACACGAATCAACTTGCATCGGCCCACACACATCGAAATACACCACCTTAAGGTGATGCTTAGTTTTATGACCTTCATCATTGTTGAATTTACTCTTGTGTTGTTTCCCTTGCACGCAGTCTTCATAAAGTTCAGCTGGAACGTTGTTGGATGACAACCCGATTACCATATCGTTCCTTGCAATGCGTTGAGATCTCTGAAATTAAGATGTCCAATATGACAGTGCCACAACCACTCTTCTTGAATTGCCGATGTATCAAGACACCTATGCTTTATCACTTTTAACTCAATCTTGAAAGTCCTATTGGCAGCCATAAGAGGAGCTTTAAGGACCAAAACCCTGTTTCCGTCCAAAACGCACAAAATCTTCTCTTCCATGCGATTTTTGTAACCCTTCTCAAGTAATTGGCCAATACTTAAAATATTAAATTTGATTCCATAAATGTATAGTGATAGGTGGTTTATACACAGATATTTAACATTGAATTTCGTTATCGTTTCTTTTATTTGTCTAGTGTTATATAACATTTTACCTCATTTTACGCTTTGGTTATGTGTTTGAGTGTTTTCAGGGTCAATAGAATAAAACAGGACAAATCGGAGAAAAAGAAGTGCAAAAATAAGAATATTAGACGCTACAGATGCATCAACACGGGCCCCCGTGTGAATCAACACGACCCGTGTTGAAAAGCCACCACTAGAAAAATGCAAAAAAACCAAAGTGAGTGAATCAACATGGGCACCCGTGTTAATCAACACGGCCAGTGTTGATTGACCTGGAGCAAATATTTTTATTCAAGAGATCAACACGGGCACCCGTGTTAATCAACACGGCCCGTGTTGATGGACGCGTGTGGAAACTTCACTTTTTGAGTTTTGGACCTTTTCTTTGTCATTAAGGGTACTTTGGACTTTGGCTAAGACTTGGATGAGGCTGAGACTATTAGAAGGAATTTTGGAAAAAGAAAATGGACTTTTGGAACGTACGAGAAAATATTATAGAGGAGAGAAGATAGCTACTACGAGGAATTCAGAGACGGCGAGATTCAAGGGCAGCCACCATTGAAGATCAACGTCATCGTTATTCTTTGTAATGTTTAACTTTTATCTAATGGTTTCTTCGAATACTATGAGAGGCTAAACCCCCCAATGCTAGGGGGTGGTCCTGAGTTGATGATTGTTATGAATTCAGATTATTGATTTCCTTAATGCATTATTTATCTATTTCAGTTTAATTGTGTGGTGTTCTTATGATTATGTATCAGACAAATACATGTATACCTATGACTAACAATTGGTAGGACTGTGATTGTTAGGGTTTCTACACAATTAGGTTATTAGGAGTCTCACCTAGGACTAGGAACTCTTTTTAATCACCTGAATTCTTGATATTTTTTGGTTAAAACCAAGAGCTATTTGAATGGACATTTGAATAAGGATTGGGGTTTTAATAGTTTTCTTCATTAAGGACTTAAGGAAGAACATTCTAGAGATAGATAATTGAAAGTTTTCATATGTAATGAGAAAATCTGGATTCGGATCATAATTTGTTAAATCAACCACTCACCCTAGCATCATTCTCCATATATTTCATCAGTCACTATTTTGTTATGATTATAATTTAAAGTTTTAAACTCAACCCAACCATTGTTTTTGTTCAATTGAATTAAGAACACAAATATGTATTTATTATGCAGTCCTTGAGATCAATACTTGGGGAAACTCATTATAACTACATCGGTGAAAATAGTACACTTGCTATTTTTTTCGATCATATAACACATATTTGATCAAGGAATTGACAGCATCCTTTCTCATGATCAAAACATCACCGACCTCGTCTGCCGCTAAAAGGGTATCGTCCATGAATTTCACTTTATTCTTTTTGGCTTGATTGATGTTGACAAACCAATCCTTCGTACCTGTCACTGTAACACCTCATTTTTACCTGATAATTATAAATAAAATTAGAGTTTCAAAATTTCAACACACAAATAGGATGTCACATTTTCAACTTAAAACAATAGTATAATAGTCGCTTTTAACACATTGGTACATAACACATCACATTCGGATGAACTGATAATAACCAGTTTATTCTCAAAACATAAACCAACTTTATTTCTTTAAAAACAACACAGCGGATTCTTAACTTATTTCTCCAAAATAATCATTGTATCTTGCTCAACATAAAACAACTTAAAACAAAATAAAAATTTCAAAATAACAACTTCAATTCAACTTAATAGCAACAAAACAAAATAAAGCGTTCACCCCCCCAAGTGCTATGTATCAGAGCAACTACATCTTCACTCTTCATTACCTGCACGTTACTCACGTAGAGGCAACATCACAACAGAAGGATTGATATATCTACCAATATAAACAAGTGTATGATAAATAATATGCTAAGATTAAATCATTCAAAACTTCACTTCACAATTAACAACATCATGAATCACTTCACATTGCAACAATCATATTTATGCCAACTCAAATGACACTCAATAGTGCATATGGATGTGGTACCAATTAGGGCTTCAGCTCCCGTCGCCAATTGGCAATTAATAGAGGCATCAAACAAGGCATAAGCCTTCAACATAGTTGCCAATCCAGGTTGTCACTAAAATATGCAATGTAATGTAACTCGATAATGCACAACACACAACATAAACAACAAATCCACGTCACCAGGCATAAGCCTATATCACCAATTCTTTACCAATAAATAAAGGTAAACATCGCCACTGAATCATCCTACAACTTCGCATAAAACAACGACAACATACACATCACTCATAATTCACCAAGAAAATAACAACACAACGTATTCAACATAATTTCGCAAAACACACCAATCACAATTACCTACTAATATATACGAACTATCTCGACAATTTTCAACGGATTCCGGACAACTTATTTTACCGCTTAATTTATTAATTTGGCACTGGTTTTAATATGTTGCTATCATTACTAGATACTTGTTACTGTTCTGCTATGGCTAACTAATATAATTACCCACCTGCTATCTCTTCTAAATTGAAATTAAAATTATAAATATCAACACTAAAATTTTCTGCTACTAATATACTATCCTCAAAATTACTTGCACTGCTAGTTTATGGTTCTGCTAAAGTAGTGTTGTCACAAACTCTTCATTTGCAACTAATTTAATTTTTTCCCCTGGTATTTACCCGTCATTGGCAATATGTTATCTTCTGTTATTAAACTACTTTCTAATACTTATTTATGCCTACCAACATCTATCAATGACTAAATACTTTACCAATACTACTATTAAATATCTGCTACTAACATATATTCATCTCCATGCTACCACTTTAATTCCATGAAATTATACCTTGACTAATGGCTACTACCTGCATCTAATCACTTAATTATCATACTAGTATAATTAATGAAAAAAAACAAAACATAACAAATAAGAAACAAAAAAGAAATAATGTGATTCCTGTACACAAAGTTGTGGGGCGCCCACCCTAGGGCCCCTAGGGCGCCCTCCGTCTCCCTTCACCATGGTACAAGGGCGTTCGTCCCCAATACCTATATATAGTATTTTCTTTTTTCTGAACACGGGACGACCGTCCTAATTCTTCTTCTCCTTCAATTAACCTGTTCCGATTCAATTTCTTCTCTCATCGATTTACTCGATGCAATATAAATTCTCAAATACTACAATAATTTCACAGATACCATTATCTTCATTAATCGATCAACATCAACAACACCGATATAAAATCAAACAATTATTCTACATCCAATCTACACAAATAGAGATAATTCTATACAATTCGATCCCCACATACGATTCATCATAAACCCGGTTATAGAGTTAGAACCCCACCCCTTACCTTAGATTTAACGGCCACTCTAACTACGATCGAATTCTTAATTTCTAGTTTTGGCTTGCACTTCTCGTATCCTCTCCTTCCAAACCCTTGTTCTTCCAATTCCTGGTTCTTATTATGCTTCTACGTAAAACCTAATTTCCATGCCTCTATTTCCTTTTTATAATACTACTAATTCAATTAAGTCTTTGTCTTAATGGGCTTAATTCTACACCTCCCTTTCTACTACTTCCAACACCAAAATAGGCCCACATAAAATAATTTTACTAATCCAAACTTATTTCTAATATTATTTCCAATAATATTCTACAACTAAAATTAATTCATCAATAATTAATTCCGTTAATCCGACTAAGTAATTAAGCTATAATTTAATTAACTAATTAATTTAATTTTTGGGCGTTACAACTGTCCCCCACTTAGAATATTTTCGTCCTCGAAAATCTAATCGGCACAACCACTCTCAATGCCAATTCCGCATCTAACTCCTTGATCCTTAAGTCTCGCTTGACAACACTTCGACCACTACTATCTCGTTATAACCATAACTTACCATAATTAAAATCCAATGCACACGTGCAATTCTCTTAAACTCAACAAACATCAATAATAATAATTAACGAAGTTATATCGCAGCTGTAACACGGTGGGAGAACTAACTTGATTGTTTTGCGTTTTATCACAAATGTTGCAGATAGAAATAGTCGCCACCGACTTTTCTTTTATCCAATAAAGGAAAGGTGAAAAGAACATGAAAGACCTTTTATCGATTATGAGTACGGGAGGTAATTATGAAAAAGGAAGGTATTAACACCCTTTCCATCCGTAGTTATCTACGGGCTCTTAATTGCTTAGCTCACCTTTGAAAACTTGCTTTGTGTGTGTGATTTGTTTGAAAAGAATATAAATTATTTCGCTTTGACTTCATAATGATTCTTGTATCAGTCCTCAAGAATGTATATGAAGTGTTTGGAAATGTTTCGAAAGTTTAACTTTATAATGATTCTCGTATGAATGTATACAAAGTGTTTGTTTGAAAATATTTTAAAAAGAGTATGAGGCGTGAAAAGTATTTATTTTGATTGTCAGAGCAAGCAATTAAAAGTCTTATTACCTACTCAGAATGGTCGTTCTTGTTATTTTCCTTCTCCTTTAGGACAACGCTATCCATACCATTGGTTGATAGGTAACCCTACCCGTTGGATGTGAAGGGACAAGCGTAGGGTCATCGTATGGTCATTGAAGGCAACATTGTAAGGATACCTTAGCATTTCGAAGGGACGATCATCACTTATTCGTAGGCAGCAACCGAGGGACGAGATCATATATTTGTAGGCAACATCGAGGGTCCTCGAGGGACTATGATCTTTGTGATGATTTTTGAATTGAGGAACTTTTGCTAATGGTACCCCTATGTTCGAGGGACATGACCATTGTATTCGTAAGGCAACAAGAGAGGATACCCTAAGGGTGCAAGTGTGAAAAATTTGTTGATTTCAGAAATTTATCTTGAGATTAGGGTTATCTATGTTGTTTTTAGTCTTTCCATACAAACCCTAATTACTAGCAGTTAAATATGTACAGAAAATAGAGGTGCGGAAAGTAAAAGCGGAAGAGTAAAGGTCCTACACTATTACATGGCTTTGGGGCAGTTACATAATAAAAGGTTCAGAAAGTAAAGTGCGAGAAATTAAATCTACGGTATTACAAAAATATCCTTGCGACCTATACATCGATTTCTAGAATTTTAAATGCGAAAAGCAATAAATAAATAAAAGAAAAAATGTTTTAATAATTGTGAAAATATTCTAAACCCTAATTATTAAAAAATATATGTTTTTTGGTATGTTTTGGAATTGACTTTATTTGAGAAAAATAATTGAAGTTTAATTTAAAGGTTAATTAAACAATTAATTAAAAATAAAGGGAAAAAATGAAAAATTTTATGTAAAAAATTAAATAAGTATTTTATTTACTTAAATCTAAAAGGAAAATATTTTCGTGTGATTTTTTATTGTGTTTAAAAACATATTTTAAAAGGAATTAAATAAAGAAAAGAAATTGAAAAAAAACAAGAAAAATAAGAAAACAAGGGTTAGTGAGAAAAATTGCCAAAAATAACGGTTGCAGGCGCTGGGGGTTCAAACTGGGCACCTCGGGGTGAGAGTTTCCACACGCTTGCCATCTGAGCTGGGTGTCTTAGCTGTCATAAGAATGAAACAAAACTAATATATAATAAAATAAATTTTAAAATATATTAATCAAAAAACGCGCGCGAAGGCGTCATCGTCCCCGTTTGAATTTTCCTGGGACTTTTACCGATGGTCAGTTCGTAGGTAAAGCTTTTACCTATGAATTTTGTCTGTAGCTACATCACCTGCAAATCACCAAATCCAGAAAACGCGATATAAATGAATTGTGAGACCATGGATCGATTGGTTTTGAGCTCTTGAGCACGATGGTACTCTTGGTTTCGTCTAATTTTGGCTGAAACATAAAGTCCTAATTCGAAACTATGAACCCTAGCCATGGTGAAACCTTCGTCCTGCACTTAAACTTCAATCAAACAATCCAGAAAGCATCGAAACTTCATCACAAACACAACTATATGGTCAAATACAGTTAAAGATGCATGTATGTACAAAATCGATTCAAAAATATAAGCCAAATCGTGATCAAGTTTTTGGTATTCTGGGTGCTTTGATTGGCAACCTTGGAATAACTTGAATCGATCAAATTCTAGGTCTGCCAATTGCTTGAATGTCACGGATTTTTGAGGTTTGGTTAAGGTTCTTGAGGCAGGGATTTTGTGTGCTTGGCATCTGGCATCCTTGTATATATATATAAGAGATGAATTTAGGTCAACAATTTTGAAGAAAAATCAAGCTTTGAATGCAAGAATATTTGATTGGAAATCAACACCAAATCTTTCTATTTTGATCTTCAATCATGCTAATCTCTTGCCAATAAAGGATATTTCGAATTTGCCATCTTTCCATGAGTATCTTGGACCTCAAGCATATTGAATTTACAGCATTGCACTTGTTTTATTTTATTTTTGTATTTTATTTTAATTAAATTTGAATTTTAATGATTTAATTCAAAAATAAATAAAATAAATAACAAAGGGCATGTGGCTGGACTTGGAGACTCTTGGCAACATTAGAAACAAGTTTGAATCAAAGTAATATAGGCCCATTTGGAAATTTTCAAGTTTGCTCAATATTTTCTTCATGCATTTCTTCAAAATTTCCAATTTTGCCCAAGCCATAACTTGCTCAATTTTTATCATTTGAGAGTGTTCTTGGATTTTTTAGAAAGCTTAAGATGTCCTTTAAATGATGCTTTTTTTCATCTTAACTGAAGCTTCCATGCTCATGTACACTTCTTTGGAAAAACATGACTTTTTGTTGACTTTTAGAAGAACCTATAATGTCTTGACCTATAACTCTCAAATGAAACATTTTTGGAAAAATATTGTGAGACAAAAAGTTGTAGAGAATTGAATTCTCTTCAAAATGAGATTTAGTGGAAAAATTTCTGATGAAGTATGTGAAAGTTATGTCTGGTCAAAGTTTTGTTGACTTTCCCTTAAGAAACCCTAATTTAGAAACTTTTGACTTTTGATCATTCTTTGAATTTCTTGATGAATCATGATCAACCCTTGATCAAATTATTAATGGGATTTCAAAATCTTGATGTTAACCAAAAATGATGAAGTTTGACTGTATGTTGACCATAGTTGACTTTTTGTCCAATACAACTAATTTTCAACCATCTGAGCAATTGATTGAGCATACTTGAGCTATGAGGCTTGAAGCTTGACATGGTAATGCCTTCAGACATATAAGGAGGCATGATGCTCACTTGAGGCAATAGAAACCATTTTTGTCTTGAGATTATCAAAACCCTAGTTGTGGGTTGATTGCTTAGGAGAGGGTCCATCTGGTCAACCCTTGAGGAGCGCTTGAGTATGGAGATGTGTATTGACTTGAAAAATAGGATGGAAAATTTTAGGGTATAACAGTTGCCCCTGTTCAATCTTCTTGTGCATGAGGGGTTAGATTGGTATGTATGCCTTTCGTGACCTAAAGGTAGAAGATGATTGAACACTCGAGTGCCCTTGAAATTTGCACTCTCTGGTGTATGGAAGGAGATCGTCAGCTGACGATGTATTGTTATGGGCTTATAGATGCCATTTGGAGAAGTCGATGCTAGAGAGTGAGTCGTACGTTCGGCTCCATGGCAGTCTTTGAATGAAGTTATTAGTACACCTTGATTTTTAACCAGATATACAACATTCTGCAAGTGGAGAGATAACAATGTGTAGTCGGAGATGTGATTAAAGATGCCATATGGAGATACTAATGATATGAGAGTCAGCATAAACCTTCGTCTTGGATTTATCTGAGATGAGTATTCGTCAAGAGATAGATAGTTCCCCCCTCTTGTTTCGAGAATTGATCTACAAGTTCTTTATTTGGTACACTCGTCTGGTGTCGGGCCTTCATACCGTTATGGTCGTACAAATAGTTTTTTTGTCTTGTTTCGGGCATTAATCTTTTGACCTTCCGACTAGAAGCTTGTGAATAAATTTCACTTGTTTGAGAATTTAACCTGAAAGAACGAGGTTAGTTTTATGCACATTATGATGCATGTGAGTATGTAATGATGCTCGAGAAAGATATATGCACATGTAATGATTTTTTTATGAATGATATATGAATGTAGGTGTGGTGGTATTTCAAAACATATCTATCTTGAAGAAGATAGGAATGTTCTGCTGGAAATTTTTGACTTCTTCTTGGGGATATAGTTGTTGGAGACCCTGACTGGGGAATACGAGAGATGTGGATTCCTCTGATGCACTATCTGACCAAGTTTCAGGTCTAGCTGGATATTGATGCTTTTGAAAGATGATAATACTTGAGTGATACATCAGTTGGGGATGAATATGTTGCGTATGGTTTTAAAGAAATAACCCTTGATGGGGAATGATGCGACTTTGAATAGCTTAGTACTGCTTGGAGACTGAGATGATAGTTTGTTACTACTCGGGGACCAACGTAACAAAGTTGACATTCAATGCGCGGGGACTAATGTGACAATGTATGTGATCACTGCTCAGGGACTAACGTGATGATGTTGAGACGATCACTGCTCGGGGACTAACGTGACAATTTAATGATCACTGCTCAGGGACTAACGTGATGGGTTAAGACGATCACTGTTCGGGGACTAACGTGATGAGTTGATATGATCACTTCTCGGAGACTAACATGATAAGTTGAGGCGATCACTAATCGGGGACTAACGTGATGAGTTTAAAAATTGTCTTGTTACTGCTCAGGGACTAATGTAATAAGTTGAAATGTAAATACTGTAAGAGAACAATCCTATTATGGATAAGATGATGTAGTAATCTTGTTGGAGAGATCTTTCTCTAACGAGGGAGTGATGACTCTGTGAGTATTGTAGAAATTATTCCATGGACATATTGTAGCGGCAAAAACTGCGAGTATAAGCCATTGAATTAACTTAACTCAAAAAAGTAACAAAAGAGTCGCCACCGCGCTTTTATTTTATCCAAAGGACTAGGAAAAAGAGCGAATAAAATTCTAACAAAAAGATCAGAGATCTGGGACCGGGGGTTAGTTATGCAAAGGCAGGGTGTTAGGCACCCAAAGTATCTACGGTATTTGTAACACCCGAATTATTTAAATAATTTATTTAATTTAATATTTTCGTATATTTTTCCGAATAAGTAGTAATATAGTAGAATGTCAATTTAAGTCATTATATGATTATAGGGTGATTAATTGAATTAAGCTGAAGGAATAATAATATTAATAATATTAGAATTGTAAAAATTATTTGTAAGTGGGCTATGTTGTTGTGTTGGTTGTAGCAAACTGGAGGTATAGACTAGTAAGCCCAACGAGAATAATAATAATATAATTATTTTAAGGGAAATAGAATAGAAATTAGGTTTTTGGTTTATGAGTAGAAGAGAAAGGGTTTGGGAAAAACAAGAGATAGGTAGAAGTTGCAACCTTGAGGCTAGGTCAGAATCTCCATCGCAGAGCAAATAAACCTTTAATTCACCAGGTAAGGGTGGGGTTCTTGCTTTATAATTGGGAACATGATCGATGATATATGGGATGGGGTTTATAGATTTTGCTTGTTTTGTGTCTTGTTGTTGTTAAATTGATTTCGAATTGTTGCTTGATAATCCAAGAAATTGGTTGTATGAATTGGCATATGTTGTTTTGGTTTGATTCCTTATGTTGTTATTATGTTGTATTGAATCGTTTTTGTCTGTAAGTGATTTGGGTGCCAAAAATTGGGAGAAAGGGCATGAGGAAGATGCTGGCAGCGCAGAAAATCCCACTGAGTTACGTTCAGTTCGCGATGCAAACGGGTGGGCGCGTCACGAACTGAGTTCCTATCAAAGATGCGGCACGAAGATGAGGACACAGCGCGTACTGTACGATTTTGAACAATAAATTCTGATTTTTGAATTCAGCCCAATTTAGGTACCTGAAGTAGGGAACTTTGAGCAAGCTTTCATGAGTAAAATAATGTTAGTAATTAATAAGGAATGATACCGAAGTTAATTAAAAATAGTTCTGATTGGTGTGTTGGTAGTTGTAAGCGGTATAGCCAATTAACCGGAATTAGGAGGAATTGAAAGAATGGCTCGTATACAATAATAGGCTAATATAGCGTGTTTGTTTTGCGGAATTTATGTTGAATGCATTGAATTGCAGGTATAATGGTATAAAGTTGGTTGTTGTCCTAATTATGGACAAGTTTCGTTGGAGGCTTAATAGCCAATGTCGAAAGTTGTTTGTCATTCTAAGTTGTCTTGTTGTGTATGTTGTTGTTGTATACCACACATTATAGTCGCATACATTGCATTTTATTAAGTTGGAGCTATGCTCACCCATGTTGGCCCAGATTGGCAAATGTTGAAAGTTGAAGGCTAATGCCTTGTTGATGCCTCAGCAAACTGGCATATTTTTAAGTTGGGAGTTTTACTCTAATGGTACCACATGCATCTGTATTTGTCTAAGTTGCATACTATAGCGCATAATTATGTTCTTGTGTGGTTAAAATGTGTTTATTGTTGATTGGTTATGAGATGGCAAAAATAGTGATTTTTATATAATTCTAACTATATATTATCTATCATGATCTTAATTATATAGTTTGATATCTCACCATTTCTTTTGTTACGCCGTTGCCTTTATATTTGTAACGTGCAGGTAACAAGGAGAAGTAGTTGTTTCGTTCTTAGTTCAAGTTTGGTGTCATCGCTCTAATACGTAGCACTCGGGGGAAAATGAAAACTTGTCTTATTTTGTCGTTTTAATGTTGAATTTTATGTCGTTGATTGAGGAGTTTATTGTGTTGATGTTGTTTTATGATCCAAAAGATGTTATATCTTACGTGGAAAATTATTATGAATTCGCTACGTGATTAATAAACTTTGTTTGTGCTATGAAGACTATATATATGTGTTGTGTTCGTTTCTCATCTTTATTTAGTTCTAATCTCTGTTTGTGTTGTAGTGATAAGTTGAGATGGCTGGAAGAAACGATGTTGTGATTGTTGCTGCTCTGCAAGCAATGGCTCAGGCTATGCAGAATTAGCCAAATGCTGACGAGAATGCTGAGTCTCGTAGTTTGGCGACTTTCCAAAGGGAGAATCTGCCGGTGTTCAAGGGTAAGCGTGATCCTGATGGAGAACTAGAATGGTTGAAGGAGATTGAGAGGATCTTTCGTGTGATGGACTGCACTCCAGCACAGAAGGTTCGTTATGAGACTCATATGCTAGCATTTGAGGCTGATGACTGGTGGCTAGAGACGCGTCAGAGATTGGAAGATTCATATGAGGAAATCACTTGGGTTGTTTTCATAGGGAATTATTGAGGAAGTACTATCTTGAAGATGTTCGGGGTAAGAAAGAGATTGAGTTCCTTGAGCTGAAGCAGGGGAACAAGTCTGCTACGGATTATGCTGTGAAGTTCATTGAGTTAGCTAAGTTCCATCTACATTTTCATGGAGAAGGTGCTGAATTTTCTAAGTGCATCAAGTTTGAGAACGAGTTGTGCTTGGAAATCAAGAAGGTTGTTGGCTATCAAATGATTCGTGTCTTTTCTAATTTTACTGATAGTTGTAGAATCTTTGAAGAGGATAACAATGCTCATCACAAGATTGTCAGTGATAAGAGAGGCAAGAATCAATAGAACCATGGCAAGCCTTATGATGCAGGAAAGGGTAAACAGAGAGTTTCTCTGGGTCAAAGGACTAGTGGGGGAGACGCTCCTACTAAAGTTGTGTGCTATAAATGTGGGCAACCTGGTCACAAGAGCAATGTTTGTAATGCTGAAATAAAGAGGTTTTTCCGTTGTGGTAAGAATGGGCATGCAATATCTGACTGCAAGCCGAAAGAGATGATCTGTTTCAATTGTGGTGAAGAGGGACACATTGGTAGTCAATGTCTGAAACCAAAGAAGGGGCAGCCTAGTGGGAAAGCATTTGCGTTGGCTAGGAATCCGACAGCTAATGAGGACAGACTCATCAGAGGTACATGTTTCATTAATAGTACACCTTTAATTATTATTATTGACACCAGTGATACTCATTGTTTTATTATTGTTGATTGTGTCGAAAGACTGGGTCTTGTGTTGTCTTCTGTGAATGGAGAAATGGTCGTCGAGACCCCAGCTAAGGGATCAGTGACTACTTCTAGTGTGTGTTTAAGTTTCCCTTTGTCGATCTTCAGAAAAGATTTTGTTGTTGACCTGATTTTTTTGTTGTTAAGTGGATTAGATGTGATATTGGGTATGAGTTGGTTAGAGTATAACTATGTTCATATTAATTGCTTTGACAAGTCAGTGAGGTTTTCTACGCGTGATGAGGAAGGAGTTGGTTTACATACTGGTAGACAGATGCGACAGTTGATGCGAGAAGAAACACATATGTCACATTGATGGTGTCGTTGTCTATCGAGAATCAAGCTGTAATTGATGAGTTGCAAGTGGTGCGAGAGTTTCCTGAAGTTTTCCTTGATGAAATTCTTGATGTACCGCCAGAAAGAGAAGTTGAATTTGATCTTATAACTGGTACCAGACCTGCCTCTATGGCACCGTACAAGATGTTTGCATATGAATTTTATGAATTAAAGAAGCAATTGGAAGAGTTGCTAGAGAAAAAGTTTGTAAGACAAAGTGTATCGCCGTGGGGAGCTCCAGTGTTGCTGGTAAAGAAGAAAGATGGAAGTATGAGACTTTGTGTTGATGACAGGAAGTTGAATAAAGTGACAATTAAGAACAAGTATCCGCTTCTGAGAATTGATGATTTGATGGATCAATTGGTGGGTGCTAGTGTGTTTTATAAGATAGATTTAAGGGCAGGATATCACCAGATAAGAGTGAAGGAAAATGACATTCAAAAGACTGCGTTCAGAACTCGGTATGGACATTACGAGTATTCGGTGATTCCTTTCGGTGTCACTAACATGTCGGGAGTATTCATGGATTACATAAATCGTATCTTTCATAATTATTTAGACCGGTTTATGGTGGTATTCATTGATGACATACTAGTTTACTCTAAATTAGAAGAAGAACATGCAAAACGCCTAAGAGTCGTGTTGCAAGTTTTGAAGGAGAATGTTATACCCCAACGTTTTCCCTCCTATTTCCCAAGTTGTTATACCCCAAAATTTTTCCTCCTACTTTTATGGTCAAGATACATCTCCATACTCAAGAATTCCGCAAGGGTTGACCAAACAAACCTTTTCCTAAGCAATCAACCCACAACTAGGGTTTTGCTTCTCTCAAGACAAAACCAAGTTCGAATGCTTCAAGTGGTCATCATACCTTCTCATATGTCTCAAGGTATCACCATGTCAAGTTTCAAGCCTCACAACTCAAGTTTGCTCAGTCAATTGCTTAGATGATTGAAAATCAGTTGTATTGGATAAAAAGTCAACTATGGTCAACATACAGTCAAACTTCATCATTTTTGGTCAACATCAAGATTTTGAATTCACATTCATTATCTAATCAAGGGTTGATCACGAGTCATCAAGAAAACTCAAGATTTGATCAAAAGTCAACGTTTCCAAATTAGGGCTTTTGGACAAAAAGTCAACAGAACTTTGACCAGGCATAACTTTCACATACTTTATCAGAAATTTTTCCACCAAAGCTAATTTTGAAGAGGATTCAATTATCTACAACTTCATGTCTCACAAGCTTTGGCAAAAAATGCTTCATTTGAGAGTTATGAATCAAGAAATTATCGGTCCTTCTAAAAGTCAACAAAAGTCATCTTTTTGCAAGGAAGTGTACATGAACATGGAAACTTCAATGAATATGAAACCAAAAGGAGTTTTTAAAGGATATATTTAGATTTCTAAAAAGTCTAAGAACACTAAAAAATGGTGAAAATTGAGCAAGATACAAGTTGTGCAAGTTTGACATTTTTGGAGAGGTGCATGAAGAGAAATACTTAGCAAAATCAATTTTTTTTCCAAATAGGCCTAAGTTTTTGTGATCCTAACTTATTCTTGAGATTATCCATGACCTCTAAGACCAATGGCATGCCTCCTTTATTTTATTTCCATTTATGTTGGATTTTATTCATTTAAGTCCAATTTTAATTAAAATTGTTAGAACATAGTTTGGTTCTACACCAATCTTAGAAGTTTTGATGATAACAAATACTGTTGATGACAATTATGTTTAGAACCTAATAAATAAATATTTTGTATGAAACATTGTTGACTCCTAATTTTGTTTAATAGAGTCTGCAGATGAAGTTATAACCTTGAAAAGAAAAGAAGTTTTTGATCCGAACTTACAGAAGTTCTGATAACAAAAGAAGATTTTGATTTGAACCTATAGATGTTCTGATAGAAGAAGAAGACTCTGATTCAAGTCAAGTTCTGATAAGTTAGAATCTTTGATATAATTGAAGTTTTGATAAGTTAGAAGACTCTGATCTAAGCGAAGTTCTGATACGTAAGAAGATTCTGCTCTAAGCGAAGTTCTGATACATTAGAAGATTCATGCTCTAAGTGAAGTTCTGATGAACTTCTAAAAAGCACCAAAGGCTGCACTAAACTCTGATGTAAACCTTGTCAACTGATCTAAGAAATCTTAAAGCTCTTCTACATCATCTTCTGATTAAGTCATCAAGGATTCAAGCCAAACTTCTGAAAGCACCAAACTGCTCTACAAACTCTGATATCCATGTTCTGGCTGCAATGTTCTGATGCGTGCTATTCATTTAATAAAGATTTGAAGCAACAGCTAATTTTCAACAGGATCTCGTTTTTATGGAAAGAACAATTAAGTTCAATTATCATCATTCCATATACAATTTTTATGTCTTCAATGGATAAGTTTTTGACGCCTATATAAAGATCCATTCTTGAAGAAAACTAGAGAGAACTCATGCACGTACAACACAAGGAAAAATCTCAAATCATTCATATTATCTAGTTCATAAGTACTTGATATTTTGTGTAAAAAATCATACTTGTGATATAGCTTTTTAGAGGCATCATTAAACATACATCGTTGTAATTAACTGTAAAGTTGAAATTCCTTGAGAAACCAAGTTGTGGTTGTTCTTGAGAAGACTAAAACAATTGTCTTAGTGAATTGTAATCAAGTTCTGGTTAGTGGATTAAGACCTCGTTGAGAGAGGCAAATCACCTTGACGGATGGGCTGGAGTAGTTTGAGTTCAAACGAATCAAGATAAAAATAATCTTGTCAATTTAATTTAATTTCAAAACTCTAATTCAAACCCCCTTTTCTTGTGTTTTTCATCCTTCAAAAATAAAATACCAAAATTAAATCAATTGATGCAAGGCTAAGTATTTGACATTCTGGAGGTCCTAGATACTCATCAATAGCTGAAAAGTTCGAAAGTATATGATTGGCATGAGATTGGTACAAGATTGGAAACATTTGATGCAAATTGAAAAGATTTAAGAATCAAATATTTTCACATTGATTGCAATATATTTTCCTCTCAATTCTTAACCTAATTCCATCGTCTATATATTCACAAGGTTTCTAAACCCTAGAGGACGAATTTTTGAAGGCAAAAGAACCCTAGCCAAGCTTGAAAAACTGTGGTACATAAGCAACTTGCAGCCAGGGTTTTAGCTCGATCCAAGAAATTCCAAGCATCCTAATATGTTCCTTGGTGTTCTCTGATCGATTCCAGCCATTCACAAAGCATTAAAAGCTTCTAAAACGTAAAATCACGATTACACTTTTCACTCATATTTTTCAAATTCAGTTTTGATCATACATGCATATTTAACCTATTTCGATTGTATATTCATGCTTAGAATGATGTTTGTAAGCTATTTGGATGGTTTGATTTGAGTTTAAACGTAGGTATCATGAATCTCCATGGCTAGGGTTCCGTACCTTCGAATTGGGGATATGAGGTTAAAGGAAAAATTGGACCAAATCGATGGCACCATTGAACTCAGGAGTAAATTTCCAATCGATCCATGGCATTACTTCTAATTTATATTGCGTTTCTGGATTTTTGAAACTTGCAGGTATTGTAGTGACGGACAAAGCCGTCATTATAGGCTTTAGTTACGAGCTGTGTCCGTAGGTAAAAGTCTTGCCACCTCAGCGAAAACGATGACCTCCCTGCGCACGTTTTTTGTTTCAAATTATTTTTTAGAGAACAGTTTCCCTTATATTATCATTATTATTCCATATTACTAACACCAATGATAGGTAGCCTGGATGTCAGCGCGTTTTGCTGGTGATCCCAGGCTCAGGGGTTCGAACCCCAGCACCCCCAACCTATTTTTTTAGCACTTTTCACTAACTTGTTTTCTTATTCTCAATTTATTTTCAATTTCTTTTCTATTCTAATTTCCTTTTAAATATTTTTTTCAATACAACAAAAAACACAAAAAATATTTTCTTTTTACAAATAGGTCAAAAAAATCTTTATTTAATTTTTTATCATTAAAATTTTTATTTTTTCCTTTAATTTTAATTAATTGTTAATTAACCATTAAATTAACTTTTAATTATTTTTCTACACTAAACACAATCAACAAAAATTCCAAAAAATATTTTCTTTCTTTCAAATAGGTTTACTAACCCTAAAATATTTTTCTAACATGAAATTTATTTTTCTACTAACATTATCTTCTCTTATTTCAATTTAATCTTTTCCGTGATATTTTTCCGATTACTGTAACTGCTCACAAGTTGTAATAGTCTAATTAGGGTTTAAATTCCTCGCACATTTTTTACTATTATGTAACTGCTCATGGGATGTAATAGTTTAATTAGGGATTTATTTTCCGCAATTTCCTTTTGCACCTCCTATTATGTATCTACCCCAAAGCCATGTAATAGCGTAGGACTTTACTTTCCGCTTTTTACATTCCGCACTTTACTTTCCGCACCTTTATTTTTCTGTACATATTAACTGTATCGTAACTAGGGTTTTTATGGCAAGACTAAAAACAATCCTAGACTATCCTAATTTCCAAGACTAAATGTTATACCCCAAAATTTTCCTTCCTACATCTCAAGACAAATCACATCTCAATTCTCAAGGATTTCACAAGGGTTGACCAGACAAACCCTCTCCTAAGCAATCAATTCAAACTAGGGTTTTGCTATTCTTAAGTCAAGATGGATTTCTAATGCTTCAAATGGTCATCATACCTCATCCTATACTTCAAGGGATCACCATGTCAAGTTCCAAGCCTTACAAGTTCAAATTGCTCATCTAATTGCTCAGATAGCTGAAAATCAACTATGTTGGACAAAAAATCAACTGTGGTCAACATACAGTCAAACTTCATAATTTTTGGTCAACATCAATATTTTGAAGTGATATTCATCATTTGATCAAGAGTTGATCATGATTCATCAAGAAAAGCCAAGATCTGATCAAAAGTCAAACTTTCCAAATTAGGGCTTCTCTAGACAAAAGTCAACAGAACTTTGACCAAGCATAACTTTCACATACTTCATCATAAATTTCTCCACCACAGCTCATTTTGAAGAGAATTCAATTCTCTTCGACTTCATGTCTCACAAGCATGGCCAGAAAATGCTTGATTTGAAGGATATGGATCAAGACATTATAGGTCCTTCTAGAAAAGTCAACAAAAGTCATCTTTTTGCAAAGAAGTTTCTATGAGCATGGAAACTCCAATGAAGATGAAACCAAAAAGGTTGTTTAAAAGACATCTTGAGCTTTCTAAAAAGTCCAAGAACACCCAAAAATGTTGAAAATTGAGCAAGATACAAATTGTGCAAGTTGGGCATTTTTTGAGGAGGTGCATGAGGAAAAATACCTTGCAAAAGCCAAAAATTTCCAAATGGGCCTAAGATTTTATGATTTAAACTTGATCATAAGATTATCCATGACTACTATGCAGCATGCCACGCCCTCTATCTCTTTATTTATTTATTTTTGAATTAAAATAGCTTAAATTCAAATTTAATTAAATAAAATGCAAAAATAAAAGATAAGGCAAGTTGGGTTGGATATTTGCATGGCTTGGGGTCCAAGATAGCTCACTACAAGCTGTCAATTTCATGCAAGAAGATTGAGGAAGAGATTGATCAAGATTGGAAAGATTTTGTACAATTTTTCAAATCAAATATTCTCCATTTAAGGAGAATATTTTCTCTTAATGCCTTGACCTAATTCCACTCTTCTATAGATACCTAGCATTCTTACAAGACAGGAGACCTTTTTTACACCTCTCTCACGTGCTGCCAGCCTCTTGCAAAACCCTAAAAATTCTCAAAATTTCCTCAAAGTTGGCCAAATTGTATTCCAACTTCCATCCATTTTCAAGTGCTTCTAAGCATTGATTCTTGTTCCTGAGGTACAGTAGGGTAAGAATGGATCATTATCCATGGCCAAAATATGCTGAATCGTGCCATTTACAAGTATCCATATTCATATTTTCTTGAAATCGTATTTTGCATTTTACATTGTTTTATTGACAGTTAACTATGCTAATGTGTTCATGAAGTCTTTTAGAACAGGTTTGATCCATCCTCCAAAAGTTTTGACATGTAAATCACTAGATGCCATTGTTAGGGCATGAACCTAGTGAAGATTCAGTTTCCACGATACAAGCCGTTCTAGGACAAACAAACCTTACCATCATGATCGTAGGGTCCCATATAGTCAATCTGAGCTTTTAATTTTCATAAATTGATGCATTTTACAGGTTTTTGAGGATTGATGCCAACCGGAGAAGATGACTGGAGCACCGTTCCGGTGCTTCTGATCCAGAAGCTATTAACCCTTATATATATACAGGTCCAGAAGAATGAATGAATGTATCACCGCCCCAGCGGTTCACCTTGCGCGCACTATGTCATTCTCCCTATCAGGTCGTGGGTTCAAACCCCACCTTTTGCAATCTTTCTATTTTTGCCTTGTAGGTTTCCAGATTTCCAGAAGTCACGCCCTAGAAGCTCCAACTTCTGGATCCTTTCCACCAGTGCCAACTGGCATCTCAGCACCAAGCTCCACCGGGCCTTATCAGCATCTAGAGTGCCAACTTCTGAGTCTCCCAGCGCATAATTCCTCCAGAAGTTCCAACTTCTGGATGGCCCCAGACGTGAAGTCCTCAGAAGCTCCAACTTCTGGGCGCCTTAGTTCCAGAGTCTCCAGAAGCTGGAGCTTCTGGGCGCCTCAATTCCAGAGTCTCTAGAAGCTCCAGCTTCTTGACCCTTTCCCGCACTGTAACCCCAAAGCCCGCCTGGCGCCCAAGACTAGAAACCCTGAAGCTCCAACTCGGGTGTCTCCAAGAATGTAACTTCCGAAGTTTAACTTAGGATAGCTTCCGTAAGCTCTCCTTTGCTTTATTTTGTGTTTTTTATATTTTGCTTATTTTCGTTTTTAATAATTAATTAATTTAATTAGTAATTAGGTTAATTAATTTAGGATTAATTCGACAACTTTCACTAATATTTTCTTTTATCAAATTTAATTAATTAATTTAGGATAGTATTCACTAATTCTTTTTTTTTTAAAAAAATTAATTAATTAAAATAAATTAGAACTAGGTTATTTTCACATTTTCAAAAAAAATACAAAAAATATTAGGACAAGTTTTCTTTTCCGCTATTTATTTTTTCTTGCATTTTAAATTCTAGAAAGGTTGTATAGGTCGCAAAATTTTTATCATGTAATAGCGTAGGATTTTACTTTCCACACTTTACTTTATGCACCTCCTATTATGTATCTGCCCCAAAGCCATGAAATAGCGTAGGACCCTTTATATTTCCGCAATTTACTTTCTGCACCTATTAAATTGCTAGTAACTAGGCGTGTATGGCAAGATAAAATCAATCTAGGCCACTAATACAAGATAAAATATCTAAAAACAATACACTCTTCTCACACATGCACCCCCTACGGTATTCTCTCTCGTTGCCTTATAAATGTTCAAGTACCTCGAACGTAGGGGTATCTTAGCACGGTTGCCTATGAAATATCATCATAGTCCCTTCGACTTAAAAGATCATAGTCCCTCGATTGTTGCCTACGAAAAATGATGATCGTCCCTACGAATGTGCTAGGATACTCCTACAAGTTACCTTCTATGACCATCCGATGTCCCTTCGAATGTCCTTTTTACATCCAACAAATAGGGTTTCCTACCAACTAATGGTATGGATAGCGCTATTCTAAAGGAAAGCAAAATAACATGGAAACGACCGTTCTGGGTAGGTAATAAGTCTCTTTTGCTTGCTCAATTAAAACATTCTTTCTACACCTCACACTTTTCTCAAAAACTTTTCCAAAACAAAACATTTCTAAACAATTTGTATACATTCCAGCGTGAATCATTACGAAGTCAAAGCGAAATTCCTTTTCAAAACATTTTCAAACACAGAAAGTAAATTTCAAAGTGAGCTAAAGCAATTAAGAGCCCGTAGATAACTACGGATGGAAAGGGTGCTAACACCTTTCCTTTTCATAATTAACTCCCTTACTCAGAATCTAACAAAGGTCTTTTCTTGTTCTTCTCGCCTTCCCTTAATTGGATAAAAGAAAAGTCGGTGGCGACTCTTGCTATCCGCAACATTGCGATAAAATGCAAAACAAACAAGTCAGTTCTCCCACCGTGTTCTAGAACTGGCGACTCTGTTGAGGAAAATAAAGAGATTTTACCTTAGGGTCTTTAGATCACTTTATTGCTTTCAGTTTGACTTTTATGCTTTACTTTTAAAGGCTGCTTGGGTATTATGCTTGTGGGGGATCCTACACCCGGATCCAGGTTTCCTTAGGTAAGTAGCAATAAATCATCGCGACCGTTAGGCGTATACCGAAACAGTCAACATGATGGCTACGTTAGTGCGACACTTTGGATGTCCCGATGATCCTCATGTCTAGTTGAGGAAAGTATTTGGCGTCTGCGTGGTGTCATCAGCACTAACTCAACTTCTAGAAGCTTAATTGACCCATCTTGGCCATTAGAAGGTAGTGAGATGGTCAGCTTTGGTGTAGACTAAGGTTGGTTGATACTCGATGCTACGCTCATTAAGATTTGACTTTCAGGATGTTTCGGTCGACCACTTGGTAGTCGTATTGAAATAAAGCCTACGAGAAAGATTAATGATATGAGATTCCTAGAACCCGGTTACTATTATAGGACAGGTTGAACCCACTCAAACTTTGGTAGGGTAGACACATATACCTCATGCAAGCCTTAAATCTAGGGCTATTATGTGATTTGCTTGTGATTTCTATTTGCTTAAACATGACATCATGACATCATAACATCGCATCATCATATCATTTCTAACTATTTCAAGGACCTAGGAATTTATCTTTGCTCTGTTTTGTATGATCATGGCTTCCAGAAAGACTATCCGAATCAACTTCATGGGTATACCTTCTCAACTCAAAGAATTGGTTTTAGAAATTCCCGATCATGCTCAGTTCATCAAAAGGCATGGTTATCTGCTTGACTTGGTTATCTCCGGTTTTGAGGAAGATATGATGCACGTCGTATTCCAGTTCTTCGATCTGAAACACCAATTCTTTACATTCCTAGATTACCAGTTGGTTCCTACATTGGAAGAGTTCTCTAAGCTACTTGGGATACCTATCCTTGATCAGATACCATTCACCGGTTCAGAAAAAGTTCTGAAATACGAAGACATAGCATCAGCGTTACATCTAAAGCGATCAGACATTGAAGCCAATTGGGAAACAAGAAGCGGAGTTAAGGGTTTACTTGCTAAGTTCCTGATAAAGAAAGCTCGAGAATTCCTCAAAGCTATGAGTTTCCATGCATTCGAAAGACATTTTGGCCTTGCTAATCTATGGCTTGGTGCTATTTCCTAATCCAGATCAGTTCATAGACGTGAACGCCATCAAGATATTCCTCACTCGTAATCCTGTGCCTACCTTACTTGGAGACATTCTACATTTTCTCCACACTCGCACCATCAAACGACAAGGAACTCTCATGTGTTGCATACCGTTACTTTCCAGGTGGTTTATTTCGCACCTTCCTCAATCGGTAATGAATAACGAGCAAAGGCTGAAGTGGTCTCAAAGGCTGATGTTACTCTATCATTCAGATATCCGTTGGTGTCTTTTCTCTCAAAAGGACTTCACCTTCATTGAGCGTTGTGGGGAATTTCCCAATGTACCACTCCTTGGCATAAGGGGAGGTATCACTTACAACCCTTCTCTATCTCTAGGTCAGTTTGGTTATGCTCGAAGAGATGGTCCTCATGACATGCTTCTCCAAGACATTGTGTTTGACTACAAACACGATCTCCAGAAATACCGTCGAAGATTTGTGCACGCTTGGGGCATGGTGAAGAAGACTGATACCAAGACTTTGGGACATAAAAATTCCATTCCTTGGGAACCTTACCTCAAATGGGTGCGAGCACGAGCTCAAAACCTCATGATGCCATTTACGCCTGTGCTACCGGTGATCATGGAACCTGTTACTATAGGTGATGAACCCTATACCGTTCTCCATCGAGACATGCCTACTAATCTTGAAGACTCGAAGAGATCCTGGATTCAGCTTAAAGAAGAAAGGGATACATTCGAAGCTCAGTGCTGTGAAAGCGAGAAGAAAGTACTAGAGTTGACAAAGCTACTTCTCGAGGAGCGAAACATCAACACCTACTTCAACACCAAGAGGAAGCGCCCATGGGAGACCTGAAAGCTTTAGGAACCTTTTTATTATTTATTTAAAAACTATCCTCTGTACTTGCTAAAAGTAAACTAATAAAATTTTTTTCGTGCTTGTTTAACAAATTTAAATTCCTGAGGTCCTTGAAAACATTGCATTGCATAACATCACATATCATGGCATAACATTTCATAACAGGTACATTGAAGACCGGTTTTTTTATTCTCTCGCTATTTATTTCAGCAGAAATGGCTCTTGAACAGACTGTCAAAGATCTCTAGGCTTAGAATGCTCAATTCCAGGAAATGTTCACCAACTTGGTCCAAGGCCAGAAGGACCTGAAGAACCTCATCACCAGAAAGAAGAAGACCTTCGGCATCCTCAACATGGGAAGAAATCACAAGGGTCCAGCTAAGGTGATCAATCATTTTGAAATCTCAGACAAGAGTGGTGAAACCGAGGGAAGTGTCAAGAACAGCGAAGGAAGCCGTCATGGGTCTGAAAACGAAGATGAAGACTATGTGAGCGAGCAGTATCCTCCTGATGACGACAAATATAAGCAACTCGAAGACCGTCTGAATGCTGTGGAAAATCTGAAAATGTTCGGGCTGAATTTTGATGATTTGAGTCTTGTCCTTGGCGTGGTAATTCCCCGCAAGTTCAAAGTTCCTACTTTTTCCAAGTATGATGGCATCTCTTGTCCAAAACTACACCTTAAGTCCTATGTTCAGAAGATCCATCCTCACACTGAAGACATGAAACTATGGATCCATTTCTTCCAAGAGAGCTTATCCGGAACTCAGTTGGAGTGGTATTACCAATTAGAGAGTACCCACATTCATACCTGGAATGACTTAGCAGATGCTTTCTACAAGCAGTACCAATACAATGCTGAATTAGCACCCACCCGCATGCAGCTACAGAGCATGTCTATGGGTCGCGACGAGAAGTTCAAAGAATATGCTCAGAAATGGAGAGATCTAGCAGGCATAGTTCAATCACCCTTGTCCACTAGGGAGTTGGTTGATATGTTAATGGGAACACTGACAGGCCCATTCTTTAATCATCTGATTGGAAACTCTTCAGGCGAATTCACTGAGCTGATATTGACAGGCGAACACATCGAAGTTGGAATCAAGAACAGAAAGATTCAGGTAGAATCATCTTCAAATGCTGTGAAGAGATCTTTTGGTGGTAAGAAGGAAGCCAATGTTGTATATGGTTAGAAAAGCCATGACAAAGCTGATCGTACTCAATCTGTGGGGGCAATTGTGATCTCCAATCCTACACCAGCGCAACCTCAACGAGACAACGCATGTAACCAGAATGCGCCACGAAGATAGTTTACGAAGATCAACATGCCATTGTCGCAAGCATTGCAACACATGTTGAAAGCAGAGCTGATTACTTTGAGGGATCCTCCTCAGCATGTCAACACTTCCTCTCCAAAGTACAATCCTAATGCAAGATGTGCATAACACTCCAACAACCCAGGGCACGACACCAACAACTGTTGGGCTCTGAAGAACAAGATTCAAGACATGATTGAAGCAAGGGAAATTGAATTCGACCCTCTTGTCGAGACTCTAAATGTGATCAACGCACCAATGCCTGATTATGGTAAAAGTTCCAATGTTATTGACGAAGACTCCTATGTTTATGATGTGAACAAGCTGACTATTCCTCTAATGACTGTCAAGAAAGATTTGCTGCAAGCCGGTGTATTTCCAGGATGCCTTGATGATTGCCATTGGTGTACATCTGAATCTGACGGATGTGCTTGGTTGAGAAGGCGTATTCAACGCATGATGGACAATCGCGAAGTGCTATTTCTGAAACCTCCATCTATGGAGAATCTGTGCGAAGACATTTCTATGAATATGAAGATTGAAGATGTGAGCAAAGTTGAACCAAAAGTCTGGGACACCTTGGGGAAGCCAAGCGGAAAGTTTGATTTCATGGTGAAGTATACCGCTCCAGAAAGTTACAAGATTCCAATCGAAGATGTCAAGGCCACCGGATGGGGAGACGATTTCCCAGAAGACTATGCTGATGTGAACACAATAAGGATAACTCCGCCGACCCTATGCCTAGAGTGGCACCCCTCATCATCACTTCTCCCAGACCAGTTCCATATTCCACTGACAAAGCTATACCTTGGAACTATGGAGCCGAAGCTTACTATCATGGCGTCAAGAAAGACCCGTTAACCATTGAAGACATTGCAGTTGAAACTACCAATTCTGACATCGACAACATCACCGATTTAAGCAAGGTGACCAAAACCGAAAGAGTATTTTCTCCAGAGATCTCTCCTCCAAAAGACACCACTACACCAATTCGCATTCCTGCTACAAAACCAGTTCCCGAAGCTAGAGAGAAAGAACCAGTAACTCATCCTGCTCAGACAGAAGTACCAAAGGAAGTTGCTAAAGACACCTCCCAGCAAGAAATCGAGGAAATTTTGAAGATCATCAAGAAGAGTAACTACAATGTTGTGGAACAGTTGGGACAAACTCCGTCCAAGATATCCATGCTAGCTCTGCTACTGTGCTTTGAGGCTCATGCTAAAGCCTTAGTGAAGTTTTTGAAGAATGCTCACATACCGGAAGATACTACTGCTGATCAATTCGAAGGTTGTATCGTTAGCCTGACCGTCAATAATGGTTTAGGTTTCTCTGATGCTGATTTAACTCCTGCCGGAAGGAAACACAACAAAGCCTTGCACGTCTCCGTCGAATGCAAGGGCACTACATTGTCTCACGTGTTGGTGGATACTGGTTTTGCTCTTAACGTTCTACCAAAGAGCGCTTTCGACCGACTTGATGTTGAAGGAGTGGTCTTGAAGCCTAGCGACAATAATTGTAAGAGCTTTTGATGGTTTCTAAACGAACAGTACTTGGAGAGCTCATCCTGCCAATTAAAGTCGGTTCCCAGACTTTTGACTCTACTTTCTTCGTCATGGACATTTTCCCAGCTTACTCTTGCCTACTTGGACGCCCTTGGATACATGGGGCAGGCGTTGTTACCTCTACCTTGCATCAAAAGCTGAAGTACCCACTGAAGGGGAAGATTGTTACAGTATGCGGTGAGGAGGAATTTATGGTAAGCCATTTGCAGTCATTACGATACCTCGAAATGGAAGGTGAATTCATTGAAACTCCCTGTCAAGCTTTCGAAACAGTTCCAAGAGTCATGCCTATTGACTCCCCTATCACTCCTGAAGTTACTAAAGCTCTACAAAGGATGGCCTCACTGAAGGACGCCTAAGCTGCAATTGAAGGGGAACGTTGTACTATTTGGGGTTAGCTCCCTGATCTTCCTTTCAAATCCAACAAGACTGGCTTAGGTTTCACTACCAAAGGTCAGAAGATGATACGCCGCGAACGTGCCGACAAACTTCCCTTCCACATCAGCATTAATGGAGTCCATGTTATAGAAGACGACGACAACGACTTCAACATCAGCGACTGGATCTTCCCAACTCCATACAATGGACTCAGCAATTGGAAGACCGAAGACGTCATATCAATCTCCTTTAGACAGGAGTAATTGCTTTATGTTTTCTATTATGCTTTTCATTCTTTATTTGCGTTCAGACAATAAACTTAAAAGCCTAGTGCCCTTCCCAGGACATCACGACTCGTTTGTGAGGGTTATTATTTGTCATTTGCATATTTTCATTCAATAAAATCACTGGACTTTTGCATTCGAATACTGTGCTCTTTCCTTTCTTTTACTTTATCACCCTTCAAAAAGCTATGTGTTCTTACACACACCCACATGGTACACTGCAGATTCACTTCGAATCTCGTTGATAACAACTTTGCTATTGCTAAATATGACTTCGATAATCTGGTCTACCAAGCCAAAGACGAAGGTGAGGAAGATTGTGAAGTGCCAGGAGAACTTGCCAGATTACTACAGCAAGAGGAACAGGTTATACAGTCACACGAAGAGCCATTCGAGGTCGTGAATCTAGTTACTGACGAAGACAGAAAAGAAATCAAGATAGGAGCGGGTCTTGAGAACAGTGTCAAGAAGAGATTGGTCCAGATGCTGCGAGACTATATCGAGATTTTTGCTTGGTCCTACGAAGATATGCCAGGTCTAGACATTGACATTGTGGTACACCGACTACCAACGAAAGAAGGTTTTCTCCCTGTGAATCAGAGGGTCCGTCGTATGCGTCCTGAGAAGTCCAAGAAAATCAAAGTCGAAGTTATGAAGCAGTTCAATGCCGGTTTCCTAGCCATTACTTCTTATCCATAGTGGGTTGTAAACGTTGTGCCCGTACCTAAGAAAGATGGTAAAGTGCGGATCTGTGTGGACTATCGAGATCTGAACAGAGCGAGTCCGAAAGATGATTTTCCACTTCCTCATATTGATGTTCTAGTTGACAACACTGCTAACACAAGGTTTTGTCCTTCATGGATGGTTTCTCCGGTTATAATCAGATCAAAATGGCTCCTGAGGACATGGAAAAGACTACTTTCGTTACACAATGGGGCACATTTTGCTACAAGGTCATGTCGTTCGTACTGAAGAACGCTGGCGCCACATATCAACGTGCCATGGTAGCATTGTTTCATGACATGATTCATCACGAGATAGAGGTCTACGTCGACGACATGATAGCTCGATCACAGACTGAAGAAGAGCATCTCGATCATTTACGAAAACTATTTGATAGACTGAAAAAGTACAGACTACGACTCAATCCCAACAAGTGCACCTTCGGAGTCAGATCCGGTAAACTCCTGGGATTTGTTGTCAGTGGTAAAGGTATCAAAGTTGACCCCGCCAAGGTTAAAGCTATCCAAGAAATGCCAGCTACCCGTACCGAGAAAGAAGTCAGAGGCTTCCTGGGATGACTAAACTACATTGCCAGATTCATTGCACATCTAACTGCTACTTGTGAGCCAATCTTCAAGTTACTGAAGAAAGATCAAGTAGTGGAATGGAACGATGATTGCCAGAAAGCTTTTGACAAAATCAAGGAATACCTACGAAATCCTCATATCCTGATGCCGCATGCCAAAGGAAGACCTCTTATCATGTACTTGACAGTATTAGAGAACTCAATGGGGTGTGTGTTGGGGAAACATGACGAGTCTGGTCGAAAAGAGTATGCAATATACTACCTTAGCAAAAAGTTTACCGGCTGTGAAACAAGGTACTCACAGCTCGAGAAAACTTGCAGTGCTTTGCTCGGCCGCTGCCGACTAAGACAGTATATGTTGACTCACACTACCTTGTTGATCTCCAAGATGGATCCGATAAAAAACATATTTGAGAAACCTGCTCTCTCCGGAAGAATAGATAGATGGCAAATGATCTTGACTGAATACGACATCTAGTATACTACTCGGAAAGCGATCAAAGGAAGTGTAGTAGCCGATCATTTGGCTTATCAAGCCATAGATGACTATCATTCTATGCAGTTCGAGTTTCCAGACGAAGATGTTTTGCTAGTTACTAATTGCAAAGAACCAGGACCAGACGAAGGACCTGAACCAGGATCCCGATGGACCATGGTCTTTGATGGAGCCTCAAACGCACTTGGAAATGGCATTGGCGCCATCATTACGTCTCCTACAGGTGGACACACGCCTTTCACCGCCAGACTTTGTTTCAATTGCACCAACAACATGGTCGAATATGAAGCCTGCATCATGGGTATTAAAGCTGCTATTGACTTAAGAATCAAATTCTTGCAAGTGTATGGAGACTCAACTTTAGTGATCAATCTGATCAAAGGCGATTGGGATACGAAACATCTGAATCTCATTCTATACCGAGAGCATGTTCTAAGTTTGATCCCTTACTTCGAAGAAATCACTTTCAATCACATTCCACGAGAAGAGAATCAGTTGGCAGACGCATTAGCTACCATGTCATCTATGTTCAAAGTCAGGTGGGACAACGAAGCTCCCCAAATCATCATCGAAAAGTTTGACGAACCAGCATAGTATTGCGAACTTGATACGAAGAGAAGCATTGGTTCTATGAAGTGAAGAGGTATCTTGAGACTCAGGAATATCCCGCAAGGGCATCTGTCAATGACAAGAAATTCTTAAGAAGATTCGTATCCAAATTCTTCCTCAGTAAGATCATCTTATACAAGCGCAATCACGACTTGTGCTTACTCCGCTGTGTTGACCAGAAGACGGCGGAACGAATTATGGAAGAATTACATGAAGGCGCATTCGATACCCACTCTAGTGGACATACAGTGGCTAAGATGATTCTAAGAGCAGGTTATTATTGGTCCACCATGGAAGCAGATTGCCACCGTTATGCTCGGTCTGGTCACAAATGCCAGATATACGTAGACAAAGTGCATGTAACTCCAGTACCACTGAATGTTTTGACCGCTCCTTGGCCTTTCGCAATGTGGGGCATTGACATGGTTGGAGAAATCAAACCCACCGCTTCCAATGGACATTGTTTCATCCTTGTTGCCATTGATTACTTTACCAAGTGGGTAGAAGCAGCCTCGTTCGCATCCGTTACTAAGAATGTTGTGGCTCGATTCATCAAGCATAATCTTATATGTCGGTACGACATCCCCGAAAGGATCATCACAAACAATGGTACCAACCTCAACAACAAAATGATCACCGAACTCTGCATGAAGTTCAAAATCAAGCATCACAACTCTTCTCCATATCGGCCTAAAATGAATGGAGCAGTGGAAGCCGCTAACAAGAATCTCAAGAAGATCATACAAAAGATGACAGTAATTGACAAAGATTGGCATGAGATGTTGCCATTTGCTCTCCATGGTTATCGCACTACAATACGAACATCTACAGAGGCAACCCCCTTCTCTCTTGTATATGGTATGGAAGCAGTCCTACCAATTGAGGTTCAAATACCCTCAACCAGAGTCCTCCAGGATGCAGAATTAGGCGAAGAAGAATGGGTCCAGACTCGCCTTGACCAGATCAACTTGATCAACGAAAAGCGGCTCGCATCCATCTGCCATGGAGAGATCTATCAGAAGCGAATGATCAGAGCATTCAACAAGAAAGTCAAGCACCGGGTTTACCAAGTCGGTGATCTAGTAGTCAAGCGCATCATTCTTCCACAAGGTGATCCCAGGGGCAAATGGACCCCCACCTATGAGGGACCATTTGTAGTCAAAACAATATTCTCCGGAGGAGCTATGATACTAAGCAATATGGATGGGGAAGACTTCCCACACCCTGTGAACGCAGACATAGTCAAAAAATACTATGCATAAACGAGACCTGTTAGGTTGACTGGCCTAGACAAAAATAAGGGCATCCTGGCAAACCAAAAAGGTTCGGGCAAAAATTAAGGATATATACACAAGAATGTACACCCAGCAAGTCGAAAACCTGCAAAGGCGGCTTGGGCAAAAAAGGGTATCCCGGTAGACTGAAAACATGATAGGGCGGTCTAGGCAAATTAGGGATTTAAGCGTACGACTATGTCTCGTCCAGATCACCTACTCACAGACTACACTACTATCAACTTCAAGATTCAAATGGCGCAAATCAATTCACTCACTTTCTACTAACAGCAAGGAGATGCGATAGTCAGAAGCATATGAGCAATAACATAGTTGAAGCTCGACAAGATTATTTCCGCATAGATTTTTACTATTCCGACAATTTCCTCTTACTAGGATATTCGTCTCTTGTATACAAGCTGCCTGGCCATAGGCCACTTTTCAAAATTAATGCAAATTCCCTTTTTACAATGCTAATTTTTATTGTTGTTTGCATAAAGTCCAATGATTGCTTTGAATGATTATATGCATTTGACAATAAACACCCGTTCACAAACATACGGAAAGTGAACAGAAACAAGTGATTACTACAGGCTCTAGGAATTGAGATGACGACCAAAGTCACCAATGCATCCCTACAGAGTCAGAGAAAATACATATGCAGGATTATCAATCCCCACAGAGCCATCACTCTCCATCACTCTCCCTACAAAGGCAAATCTTCTCCGACGAAGTACTAGTCTCCTCCCGACAGTGCTCCAACACCTTCAAACTTTATCACATTAGTCCCCGAGTAGTGATCCTATCAGCTTCATCAAGCTTCAAACTTTATCACATTAGTCCCCGAGCAGTGATCCTATCAGATTTATCACCTCAAGTGATCCCTACCAGACTCATCACTCCAAGTGATCCCTATCAGCCCCATCAGCTCTAATGATCCTATCTGATTCATCACTCCAAACGATCCCTATCAGCCTCATCATCTCTAACGATCCTATCAGATTCATCACCTCAAGTGATCCTATCAAACTCATCACCTCAAGTGATCCTATCAACCTCATCAACTTTAATGACCCTATCAGCGTCACCATGTCGTGATCAGACAGTAGCAGATTATGACATTTCACGTCATCCCCAACAAGACCTATGCACAAGATCCCCAGCTAAGTATCCCTCGATCGCTAATATCTAGACTCGAGATTTGGTCAGATAGTGTATCAGAGGAATCAGAAGCGTCTCTTTTTCTTCTAGTCAGGGCATTTCAACAACTCTGTCCCTAAGCGAGCGTCAGAAGTCTCCAGCAGAATGTTCCTATCTTCTTCAAGATAGATATGTTTTGAAATACCACGACATCTACATTCATACATCTGCATAAAAGTCATAACATATGCATACATCATAGTAATGTTGTCATACACTCGCATGAATCATAATCTGCATAAGGCTAACCATATCTTGCCAAGATTTATCTCCCCAACAGGTAAAAGTCATTTTTCCGAACAGAAGGTCAAAGATTAATGCCCGAAACAAGACGGGGAAACTATCTGAGAGACCACACAAATTATTTCCAGGCAACAGATTATGGATTAACACCCGAAGCAAGACGAGAAAGCTATCCGCATCTTGCCAAGTATTCATCTCAGAAATAGCCAAGATGAAGGTTTATTCTTACTCTCTTATTACCAACAGCCCCGGATGGCATCCTTAAGCCCATCTCCGTTTTCTCTTTCATCCAAAGAACAAACATAGAGTCTAGCGTACGACTCGCTCTCTAGTATCAGCTTCTCCAAATGGTATCTATAAGCCCATTCCAGCGCATCATCAACTGACGATCCAACTCCATACAATAGCGAGTGCAAATTTTCAGGTGTACTCGAGTGTTCAATCATCTTCCACCTTCAGGTCACGAAAGGCAAGCATGCCAATCTAACCCTTCTGGTACAAGAAGATTGAACACGGGCAACTGTTATACCCCAAAATTTGCCCTCCTACTTCTCAAGACAAATCACATCTCAATTGTCAAGGATTTCACAAGGGTTGACCAGACAAACCCTCTCCTAAGAAATCAATCCAAACTAG
The DNA here is from genome assembly GCA_021764765.1 of Vicia sativa. Classification (NCBI taxonomy): domain Eukaryota; kingdom Viridiplantae; phylum Streptophyta; class Magnoliopsida; order Fabales; family Fabaceae; genus Vicia; species Vicia sativa. The sequence goes on from CM038796.1 coordinate 46,978,973, forward strand.
GGTTTTGCTATTCTTAAGTCAAGATGGATTTCTAATGCTTCAAATGTTCATCACACCTCATCCTATACTTCAAGGGATCACCATGTCAAGTTCCAAGCCTTACAAGATCAAATTGCTCATCTAATTGCTCAGATAGCTGAAAATCAGTTGTGTTGGACAAAGAGTCAACTGTGGTCAACATACAGTCAAACTTCATAATTTTTTGTCAACATCAATATTTTGAAGTGATATTCATCATTTGATCAAGAGTTGATCATGATTCATCAAGAAAAGCCAAGATCTGATCAAAAGTCAAAGTTTCCAAATTAGTGCTTCTCTAGACAAAAGTCAACAGAACTTTGACAAAGCATAACTTTCACATACTTCATCAGAAATTTCTCCACCACAACTCATTTTGAAGAGAATTCAATTCTCTACAACTTCATGTCTCACAAGCTTGGGCAAAAAATGCTTCATTTGAAGGATATGGATCAAGACATTATAGGTTCTTCTAGAAAAGTCAACAAAAGTCATCTTTTTGCAAAGATGTGTTCATGAGCATGGAAACTCCAATGAAGATGAAACAAAAAAGGCTATTTAGAAGACACCTTGAGATTTCTAAAAAGTCCAAGAACACCCAATAATGTCGAAAATTGACCAAGATACAAATTATGCAAGTTGGGCATTTTTTGAGGAGTTGCATGAGGAAAAATACCTTGCAAAAGCAAAAAATTTCCACATGGGCCTAAGATTTTATGATTTAAACTTGATCATAAGATTATCCATGACTACTATGCAGCATGCCACGCCCTCTATCTCTTTATTTATTTATTTTTGAATTAAACTAGCTTAAATTCAAATTTAATTAAATAAAATGCAAAAATAAAAGATAAGGCAAGTTGGGTTGGATATTTGCATGGCTTGGGGTCCAAGATAGCTCACTACAAGCTGTCAATTTCGTGCAAGAAGATTGAGGAAGAGATTGATCAAGATTGGAAAGATTTTGTACAATTTTTCAAATCAAATATTCTCCATTTAAGGAGAATATTTTCTCTTAATGCCTTGACCTAATTCCACTCTTCTATAAATACCTAGCATTCTTACAAGACAGGAGACCTTTTTACACCTCTCTCACGTGCTGCCATCCTCTTGCAAAACCCTAAAAATTCTCAAAATTTCCTCAAAGTTGGCCAAATCGTATTCCAACTTCCAACCAGTTTCAAGTGCTTCTAAGCATTGATTCTTGTTCCTGAGGTACAATAAGGTAAGAATGGATCATTATCCATGGCCAAACATGTTAATCGTGCCATTCACAAGCATCCATATTCATATTTTCTTGAAATCATATTTTGCATTTTACACTATTTTATTGATATTTAACTATGCTAATGTGTTCATGAAGTCTTTTAGAACAGGTTTGTCCATCCTCCACAAGTTTTGACGTGTAAATCAGTAGATGCCATTGTTAGGGCATGAACCTAGTGAAGATTCGGTTTCCACGATACAAGCCGTTTTAGGACAAGCAAATCTTACCATCATGATCGTAGGGTCCCATATAGTAATCTGGACTTTTACTTTTCATAAATTGATGCATTTTACAAGTTTTAAGGATTGATGCCAACCGAAGAAGATGACTGGAGCACCGTTCCAGTGCTTCTGATCCAGAAGCTATTAACCCTTACATATTTACAGGTCTAGAAGAATGAATGGATGTATCACCGCCCCAACGTTTCACCTTGCGCGCACTATGTCATTCTCCCTATCAGGTCATGGGTTCAAACCCCACCTTTTGCAATCTTTCTATTTTTGCCTTGCAAGTTTCCAGATTTCCAGAAGTCACGTCCTAGAAGCTCCAGCTTTTGGATCCTTTGCAGCCAGAAGTGCCAACTTCTGGGCATCCCCAGCACCAGAAGCTCCAGCTTCTGGGCCTCATCAGCATCTGGAATGCCAACTTCTGAGTCTCCCAGCGCAGAATTCCTCCAGAAGTTACAACTTCTAGATGGCCCCAAACGTGAAGTCCTCAGAAGCTCCAACTTCTGGACCCTTTCCAGCACCAGAACCCCTAAAATCCCTAGCTTCTGGGCACCTCCAGCTTCTGGGTGTCTCTAGCTTTTGGGATAGCTTCTGTCAGAAGCTCTCCTTTGCTTTATTTTGTGTTTTTTTATATTTTGCTTATTTTCGTTTTTAATAATTAATTAATTTAATTAGTAATTAGGTTAATTAATTTAGGATTAATTAGACAACTTTCACTAGTATTTTCTTTTATCTAATTTAATTAATTAATTTAGGATAATAGTATTCACTAATTCTTTTTTTAAAAAAAAATTAATTAATTAAAATCAATTAGAACTAGGCTATTTTCACATTTTCAAAAAAAATACAAAAAATGTTAGGACAAGTTTTCTTTTCCGCTATTTATTTTTTCTTGCATTTTAAATTCTAGAAAGGTTGTATAGGTCGCAAATTTTTTATCATGTAATATCGTAGGATTTTACTTTCCGCACTTTACTTTCTGCACCTCCTATTACGTATCTTCCCCAAAGCCATGTAATAGCGTATGACCCTGTATATTTCCGCAATTTACTTTATGCACCTCCTATTATGTATCTGCCCCAAAGCCATGTAATAGCGTATGACCCTGTATATTTCCGCAATTTACTTTATGCACCTATTAAACTGCTAGTAACTAGGCGTGTATGGCAAGATAAAATCAATCTAGACCACTAATACAAGATAAAATATCTGAAAACAATACACTCTTCTCACACATCACCCCTAGGGTATTCTCTCTCGTTGCCTTATAAATGGTCAAGTACCTCGAACATAGGGGTATCTTAGCACGGTTGCCTATGAAATATCATCACAGTCCATTCGACTTAAAAGATCATAGTCCCTCGTTTGTTGCCTTTGAAAAGTGATGATCATCCCTACGAATGTGCTAGGATACTCCTACAAGTTGCCTTCTATGACCATCCGATGTCCCTTCGAATGTCCTTTTACATCCAACGAATAAGGTTGCCTACCAACTAATGGTATGGATAGTTCTATTCTAAAGGAAAGCAAAATAACATGGAAACGACCGTTCTGAGTAGGTAATAAGTCTCTTTTGCTTGCTCAATTAAAACATTCTTTCTACACCTCACAGTTTTCTCAAAAACTTTTCCAAAACAAAACATTTCCAAACACTTCGTATACATTCCAGCGTGAATCATTACGAAGTCAAAGCGAAATGCTTTTTCAAAACATTTTCAAACACACAGAAATCATATTTCAAAGTGAGCTAAAGCAGTTAAGAGCCCGTAGATAACTACAGATGGAAAGGGTGCTAACACCTTCCCTTTTCATAATTAACTCCCTTACTCAGAATCTAACAAAGGTCTTTTCCTGTTCTTTTCGCCTTCCCTTAATTGGATAAAATAAAAGTCAGTGGCGACTCTTGCTATCCGCAACATTTGCGATAAAACGCAAAACAAACAAGTCAGTTCTCCCACCGTGTTACACTAAATATCTAAATTGAACACACCTTTCACACTTGCACCCCTTAGGGTATCCTCTCTTGTTGCCTTTCGAGTACAATGGTCATGTCCCTCGAACATAGGGATACCATTAGCAAAAACGCTTACGAATAAAATCATCATAGTCCCTTCGATACAAAGATCATAGTGCCTCGATGACCCTCGATGTTGCCTACGAGTATATGATCTCGTTCCTCGGTTGTTGCCTACGAAAGTGATGATCGTCCCTACGAATTGCTAAGGTATCCTTACATGTTGCCTTCTATGACCATACGACGATCCTTCGATTGTCCCTTCACATCCAAACGAATAAAGTTACATGACAACTAATGGTATGGATAGCCTTATTCTAAAGGAGAAGGAAAATAACATGGAAACGACCATTCTGAGTAGGTAATAAGACTCTGTTGCTTGCTCCAATCAAAATGCTTTTTTCACACCTGACACTATTTTCAAAAACGTTTCAAAAAACACTTTGTATCCACTCCAACGAGAATCATTACAAAGTTTAATATTTTTCAAACAAACATTTCTGAACACTTCATATACATTCCAACGAGAATCATTACGAAGTCAAAGCGAAATGTCTTTTCAAAATACTTTTCAAACAAACACAGAAAGCAATTTTTCAAAAGTGAGCTAGGTAACTAAGAGCCCGTAGATAACTACGGATGGAAAGGATTCTAATACCTTCCGTTTTCATAATTGCCTCCCGTACTCAGAATCTAACGAAGGTCTTTTCTTATTCCTTTCACCTTCCCTTTATTGGATAAAAGAAAATTCGGTGGCGACTCTTGATATTCGCAACATTTGTGATAAAACGCAAAACAAACAAGTCAGTTCTCCCACCGTGTTACAAAATTGGCGACTCTACTTGGGGCAATACCTAAAGAAAGGCTACCTTAGGGCTATTAGATCACTTTATTGCTTTCTATTTGCGTTGTCTGCTTTATTTTTAAGGGATGCTTGGGTATTATATCTGTGGGGGATCCTACACCTGGATCCAAGTTTCCTTAGGTAAGTAGCAATAAATCATCGCGACTGTTAGGTGTAAACTGAAATGGTCAAAATGATGGCTACGGTTAGTGCAACACTTTGGATGTCCTGATGTTCCTCATGTTCAGTTCAGGAAATATTTGGCATCTGCGTGGTGTCATGAAGTACTAACTAAACTTTTAGAACCCTAATTGACCCATCTTGGCCATTAGAAGGTAGTGAGATAGCCGTCTTCGATGCAGACTGAGGTTGGTTGATACTCGATGCTACGCTCATTGAGATTCGACTTTCGGGATGTTTCGGTCGACCATTTGGTAGTTGTATTGAAATAAAGCCTGCGAGAAAGATCGATGATATGAGATTCATAGAACCCGGTTACTATTATAGGACAGGTTGAACCCACTCAAACTCCAGTAGGGTAAACACATATACCTCATGCAAGCCTTAAACCTAGGGCTATTGTGTGAATTGCTTGTGCTTGCTATTTAAACATGACATCATAACATCATATCATTGCCAACCATTTCAAGGACCTAGGGATTTATCTTTGCTCTGTGTTGTAGGGTTATGCCTTGTAGGAAGACTATCTGAATCAACTTTGTGGGTATACCTTCTCAACTCAAGGAGTTTGTCTTAGAAATTCCTGATCGCTCTTAATTCATCAAAAGACATGGTTATCTACTCGACTTGGTTCCCTCCGGTTTTGAAGAAGATATGATGGGCAAGGTATTCCAGTTCTTTGATCTGAAGCATCACTGCTTTACTTTCCCAGACTATCAGTTGGTACCTACATTGGAAGAGTTCTCTAAGCTACTTGGGATACCCATTCTTGATCAAATACCATTCACCAGTTCAGAAAAAGTTCCGAAGTTTGAAGACATTGCATCAGCGTTACATCTAAAGCAATCAGACATTGAAGACAATTAGGAAACAAGAAGTGGAGTTAAGGGTTTGCTTGCTAACCTTTTGATAAAGAAAGGTTATGAGTTGTCATGCTTTAGAAGACGTTTTGGCTTTGCTAATCTATGGTTTGGTGCTATTTCCTAATCCATATCAATTCATAGACGTGAACGCCATCAAGATTTTCCTCACTCATAATCATGTGCCTACCTTACTTGGAGATATTTTGTATTCTCTCCACACTCGTACTATGAAAAGACAAGGAACTCCCATGTGTTTCATACCGTTATTATCCAGGTGGTTTATTTCTCACCTTTCTCAATCAGTAATGAAGAATGAGCAAGGGTTGAAGTGGTCTCAAAGGTTGATGTCACTCTCTCATATAGATTATCGTTGGTGTCTTTACTCTCAAAAGGACTTCACTTTCATTGAACGTTGCGGAGAATTCCCTAATGTACCACTTATTGGAATAAGGGGAGGTATCACCTACAACCCTTCTCTGGCATTACAACAGTTTGGTTATGCTCAAAGAGACGGTCCTCATGATATAGTTATTCAAGACATTCTATTTGACTAAAAAATAATCTCTATGGTTATCGCCGAAGATTTGTGCACACTTGGGGAATGGTGAATAAAGTTGATACCACAACCTTGGGGCATAAAAATTCCATCCCTTGGAAAGCTTACCTAAAATGGGTTCGAGCCCGTGCTCAAAACCTCATGATGCCATATACTGCTATCTTGCCAGTAATTATGGAACTTGTTGCTGTAGGTGACGAACCCTATACCATTCTTCATCCAGATATGCCTACTGATTTTGAAGAATTGAAGAAATCCTGGATTCAACTTAAAGAAGAAAGGGATACCTTTGAAGCTCAATGTCATGCAAGCGAGAAAAGAGTATTGGAGTTGACAAAGATACTTCACAAGGAGCAAGGTGTTGCACCCCAAAATTCTCCCTCTTCTTTTTTTAATAAATAATTGGCTTACACTTAATCAATAGGTGCATGGCATGCATATCATTTTTGCATTAAGCGTGGGATCGAGATTTTCCGATTATGAGAGTATACACCATTCTGACGAAGAGGTTTGATTCCCAAAAGCTGAATATCTGAGGTTCTGTTATTTCGAGCGTCATCTTAATGTATAAGACTGTATAAGACGTTTGTGTTTGAAAGTTTTTCACTATCTAATGAGAATTGAGGTTTTGAGGTCCTGATTTCCTATCCTGCAGATATCGATTAAGGGTTTCGAGCTACAGTGTGTCGTGGTCGAATATTTGAGCCTGAGATGATTCTATGGTCTTATGTGAGTCTTGAAGTATCTATATATGGCTTATCGATCCATGCGATTCATCAGAAAATCAAGAACGCTCGAATAGAAAGAGATTTGAGTGTGCTAGATGAAAAGTCAACAAAATTCAAAGTTTGATCGAGTGGAATTTTTGGTCGAAATTATTGTCAAAAGTCGATATCTGAGAAAATGTGATCATTTGTTGACAAAGTCGGAAGAAAATGAGGTTTCTTGCATTTTAAGTAATGTTGGACTTAGAAATTTTTTCTAAGTTTTAAGAGCTTCATGATCCCAGAGCCATGTTGTTGACTTCTTATCTTGTTCGTTCGTGGTCAACATGGCTAGGATGACAACTTCGTGTTTAATTTTCTCATAGCTATCGACTCTGCATCGAGTAATGTTCAAAAAAAAAGTTGTTCATCTTGCGGCAAGCTACAACTTTGTAGAAGAAATAGGATCCATTCGAGTTTCATATGGAGAGTTATAAGGCCGTAAAACGACATCACCCTCACTTTCTTCTTCATCACTCTCCTCTCATCCCTCACTCTCCTTTTTTCCATTCACCACCATAACAACAAACTTATTTTCTCTGCACCGTAACCACCATTCTTCATAACCATTTTTTAACAACCAGAACCACCTTCTCACTTTTCTTCCGCCACCTTCTCTATCAACCATCTTCAACCACCATACACCAACTCTCATAATCTCTCTCTGGCCATTTCTCTCACCCTCTACACGTGTTTTCTTCCCTCTCAACCATAACAGAAGAAAATAAAAACAACCTCTAATGGCCAAATCCTTATTCCCCTCTCTTCTACCTTCACCATCAACCCTCTAACAACCATCGCCACTCACCGCCGACGTCCTTCATTTTCAACCAATGGCAAACTCTTTCACTGCTCACAACATAATAGGATCTCTCTTCATTCGCTTAACACTATTTCTCTCGCCTCAACCACGACAATGTAATCGTATATCTCTCACAACCAATCTTTCACATTCGTCGAGGCAAGGACTCATATCAAAAGACGACTTCGCCTCACCACTCCGAAATTTGAAGATTTGGTTGAGATCTTTCTTGAAATCTCAACAAGCAAGAATTCAACGGGAGTGACGTCTGTCTGTTTGAGTAAGCTTTCAATAGTTCTAATCCCGGATTCGTGATAGGTGATCAAAATCGAGTGGGATAGGACCTTTCATTTTCATTTATGTCGAAATTCTGATCGGGCACCAATGTGAGGGGTGGCTACTCTTTAAAAGAAAGAGGGTTTCGATGAGCATGCTTCTTTGCATAAACACGTGACATGGCGTAAGTTCATTGGCTATGGTTTTGTTTTTTATGATTAATTTTTTCATCTTCTGATAATGATTTGAAATTTTGACCAATTGATACAATATAATACATAAATATAAAGAACGTGACATGCCATCCATATTGCAAAATTTATATTTTTCCTTTCTTTTATTTAGAAACTGGGCTTAGTGGATTCTGGATTCGGGCCTAGGATAAATTCGCGTTCGCACCCCCGTGTTTTACAGGCCCAGGCTTCCTTGTAACTAAATTTAGTTCATTAGACAATTCAAAACTACACCCCTTGTCTTGTACATACACTATTAACACATGTTCAATTTCGCTTTTAATTTCAATTCTATCGACTCATAAAAAATGTATAAAAATAAGTTTCTGACTTATTAACATTTTAGGATATTTTTGATATTTTTGTGAATTTTTAATAATTAATTTCCATTAGTTTTTAGTCGATTTTCGATAATATGTTTAGAAATGGTTTTTTTCATGATACCTTGTATATTTCGATACGATTTTTGACCGTTTCTCAACAATAAAAATTTCTAAAAATTAGATTATGATGTTATGGTGTATTAGGATCCATTAGGTATTTTTCTCATAATTGTTTAGATCTTTTTAGGTCTCCATTCGATTTTTTCTTTTGTATGATATAAAAAATTGATAATTGTTTACTAGTTCACCTAGTTAGGAATAGATTTTGTGCATACGATGCTTAATACTTGTTCTAACTCTCAACTAACTTCTTGACTAACATGTTGACATGTTTAGGTAGTTGTTACATTGACTTAGAACCCATAATGGAGTCATGTGATTAGTGTACCATGATAGTAGACCATTGGAGCGACGATTAATCTGTTTTGACTTAATTTTGCGCATAATTATGTTTCAACCATGATTTTCTTGTATTATTTGTTTGAGATCATTGAATGTGAATTAGCTACTGACTTGTAAATTTACATATCTAGTTTGATTCAATATTTGCTTAATTTTCAAGTTTCGATTATGTTGAGTGGTTTAAAAGCATGTTTCTCCTTCGTCACTTGAATCGACTAATTGTAGGAGTGTAATACCATGTGTTTCTTAGAAACTTTAGGACATTCCTCTCAATTTGGTTGAGTTAAATGTATACCTTGTCTTAGTATTGTAAATAAAACTTCAAAGCTGACCTTTAGTAGTTCAACTCTTAGTAACTAGTTTATATACTTGTATAGTTCTTCTAGGTTCCTCTTGCATGTTTGTTTTGCAATCTTCTCCTCTATCTTATAGATGCTTAGGTAAGGATTAGGATGTGTAGTTGCTTCCCCCTATTAGGAAGCTACACTTCATGCCCCGATTTCTTTGTGAATAAGGCGTTTTAGGCTATTTTAGTGTAGATCTTTGGTTTCTAAACTTCTCTTGGTGTCTAGGTATGTTTAACATTTCATTTGAGGACTATTGTGATGGACTTAGCTTAATTTCGATATCGTTCATGGGTTATTTTGTGTTATGTGTATGTGGCTGCCCGACTTTCCATTCTTATGTTGCTATACATGTTAATATTCCATTTCTTCGCATTTGGATCATATTTTGACTTGCGATGTGAGTATGCAATTATATTCCCGCCTCCTTGTTATTTTTGACGTGTTTGTTGACTTGTGCAAGGTACATTGAGGATATTTTGGTTAGGTACCTAATCTTGGTACACTAACATACCATTTTTCCCGTGGTTACCACTTCTCTCGTGGTTCTGCTTGCGTTTTAAACGCACTTGCCTTTGTGTTTTTTCATATTGCGAGAAACACATATTCTGTTATTTTGTCTGGATATGTACCTTTGTACAAGTGTTAGGATTATTGTGAAGACGTGTCTGCTACATGCACATATTGCACGATATCACCTTATGGATTGTATTGATCGAGCTATTTCTGATTATTGCTTTGTTACTGGCAGCTTACTCGAAGTTTTCTAGAGTATTTTTAGCTCGCAGTGCTCTTCGGAATTATTATCCATTTGGTATTATCTATACTTTTTATCACATTCTTTTACCGCTTTTCTAGAGAGCATGAGAAGTAGGGTTTTACCACTTTCTTTGCCATGAGAAGTAGGAATAGAGATGCATGATGGGGCTTCTGTAGTTGGAGCATGTTCAGGAACCCCTCTGGTTTGTAAAGACCTGTTTAGGGCAATTCTCTGTGCTACTTGTGTGTGGTTTGTTTAAAATCCTCCACCATGCATAGGGAGGTAATTCTCAGTAAGTGTTTACATTTGTGCTTGCATAGGTCAAGAGTGGTTAGGAAACCTGACATGGCACCACTAAGCAAAGTTCTGCTTTTTATATTTCCTACTATTGAGTCATGATGATATGATGGAGACGCGAAAAAGGGTTCGCAATTGACCCCCGCGCAGTTCTAGCCCGTGTCAGCTCAGCACACGCCAACCATGTTGCTTCCTTTATCGAGTCAATAATAATAAAAGTGGCAAGAGTTCCCCATTTTGACTCTTCATGCATTCCTGGGGTTCACATTTATTGCAGAGCTCGCATCATTTACTCTTCACACTTGAAAATTCATGTCATGTGGTGATACCACTCACGGGAATCGGGATGTGTTGGTTCCTGGTTACTACTAGCCCTCGGCTTGCTGTTGTAAGCTAAGGGACAACCCATTTTCCTGCGCTTGTGTGACATTTCTTTATGCATTGCATTGTGTGTGTGCTTCTGCCAAAGCACTTGCTTGCTTCATCCCTTTTGTCGTCTTCGACTCTACCTTACATAGAAATTCGAGATTAACATAGATTTATGTTGTAAATCTTTTCCACTCCCTTTTGTCGTCTTCGAGATGTACGTAGATCTAGGTTGTAAACCTTTTCCATGTTCCCTTAGGATTCTCTCGACTCTATATTAGGTAGTGAGTCGAGGTAGAATTTAGGTTGCAATCCATGCATGATAACATTAGGGTAGATCTAGTTAGTTTCCCTTGTTTTCTAGTTTCTTTCGCATCCTTGCATGTAATAAAAGTAAAAGTTATTTTCTTTCTCTTTTGAAAACTAAAATGTAAGTGTTCTTGTGTTGGCTACAATTTTTGGTAAAACCAAATTGATGTGGAAATGTCCTGACTGATGTCATGACATTCTGGTTTGAAGACAAATTCTGCAAAAGGAGTGTTTTACAGATGCAACTCAGAATCTTTGCATAACAAATGATTATGCTATAATCAGAAGTGCAGGTTTTGCAAGAACAATATGCAAGATGTGTGATGTCATGACCAATGTTAAGACATCCTGTATTGTATAAGTGAATTATGCAGGTTTGTATTTCCTGAGAGTTTTCAGGATTCTGTTGGGTTATTCTGAGCTGGATTGTTTACTTTAGATCCTATGCTCACGTGGATATTAGGTTAACTTTGTTTAACCCTAGTTTGTGATGTTGCAAGCCCAAGACCAAGTCCACAAGTTAACTTTGGTTAACCCTAATTATTATTGGGCAAGCCCAAGACAAAGTCCTCTACTGCTTCTATATTATCTCACTAACCCTGATTATGAGAGCTACGCGTTTTGGAGAAGAAGAAGAAGGCAGGAAGTAACGAGCTGTGAACGTGTCATTAGTATTACTTTTGAGCCAAGCAATTATCTTCTGATAAGTGCATTGGAGTAGGACTTTTCTGTAAGGGTAATTTTTATCACTCAAAGCTTTGAAGCACGAGTGTTATGTCTCTTGATTAAAAGCTTTGAAGCAAAATCAAGTATGTGTATTGAAGGATGTCTTCACAATTCTATTAAGTGTTAGATTATTATCACTGATGTGATTGAGGGGGAGTGAGTAGGTTCTCAAGTCTAAGTGGTTCTTGGATTGAAGTTGTATTGGGTAGGTCTTAAGTGAAGGAGATAAACTGTTGGTTTATTCTAGAATTAATACCTTTTATAGTGGATTTCCTCCCTAGCTTGGTAGCCCCCAGAAGTAGGTGTAGTTACACACTGAACTGGGTTAACAATTGATCTTCTTTACTGCTTTTGTTTTATTATTTAGATTGTTAAAAAGTTCATTAGATACCTATGTCATAACATTCTATTTGACTTCAAGTATCTGTTGCCAGAATTTCAATTGGCATTAGAGTAGGCACCCTGCCTGTTTTTCTGGGTGAGATCTAGGGACAATACTTTCTGGAACTATGGACAAGGAAGGAGGATTTGGGAGCATACCACCCATTCTTGATGGATCAAACTATGACTAGTGGAAACCTCGTATGGTTGCCTTCTTGAAGTCACTAGATAAGAAAGCTTGGAGAGCTGCTGACAGAGGATGGAAACATCCTATCAAGATTGAGAAAGATGGAACTACTAGTCTGAAACCTGAGGAAGAATGGAACAACAAAGAAGAAGAAGAGTTAGCTCTGGGCAACTCTAAAGCATTGAATGCCTTGTTCAATGGAATTGATAGAAACATATTCAGACTAGTGCATCAGTGTGAACTGGCCAAGGATGTTTGGGATACTGTCAAAACCACTCATGAGGGCACGTCTAAGGTAAAAATGTCAAGACTTCAGATGCTCATTACCAAATTTTAGAATCTGAGGATGAAGGAAGATGAGACCATTCATGAGTTTCACATGAACATTTTGGAGATTGCCAATACTTCAGGAGCCTTGGGAGAGAAGATGTTTGAAGAAAAACCGGTGAGAAAGATTCTCAGATCTTTGCCAAAAAGATTTGAAATGAAAGTGACTGCTATAGAAGAAGCTCAGGATATTTGCAGCTTGAAGGTGGATGAACTCATTGGTTCCCTCCAGACATTTGAGATGGGAATTAGTGACAATGTTGAAAAGAAGAACAAAAGCATAGCCTTTGTATCCAATGCTGAAGAGGAAAGCAAAGAAAGTGATGAAGAGAGTTTATCAAAAGCTATAGCTATGCTTGGAAGATAGTTCAACAAAATCATCAAGAGAATGGACCAGAAGCCAAAATCAAATGTCAATAACATTTCCCCTAACACCAGCAAGACCTATGACTTAAATAGAAGAGCAAAACCTGAAGAAAAGGACAACCAAAGCAAATGGATTCAATGTTATGGATGTGAAGGATATGGACACATTTGAGCTGAATGTCCTACCTATCTAAAGAAACAAAAGAAAGGAATGTCTATTACTTGGTCTGATGGTGACTTAGAGAGTGACTCTAAAGAGGAATCAGCTAAACTGGGTTACTGCACTAACTGGTGTCTGTAACTCTGACAATGATTCAAGTGATGAGGAGCTGACTTTTGAAGAACTTGCTGATTCATACAAGAAGTTATGTATCAGAAGTGCTGAAGTCTGTCAACAAAGTGAGAAGCAGAAGAAACTCATAGTGAAGTTGGAAGCTGAGAAGAAGGAACACATTGCAACTATAACTCACCTCAAAGGTGAAGTTCTCGTGTTGAACTCCAAACTTGATCAGATGACGAAGTCTGTCAGGATGTTAACCAATGGAACTGACAAGTTGGAAGAAATACTTCAGACTGGACAAAATGCAGGAAATATGTCTAGAATAGGCTTTGTGGCTGCAAAGGAATCCACTTTTGCCATCAAAAAACCTAGACCTGATAAACAAATGTCAAAACAGATGTCACAACATAGGACTCAACATCAAGGACAAAGAAACATGAAAAGAAAATACCAAAGATGGAGATGTCATTCTGTGGAAGGTTTGGTCACATAAAACCATTCTGCTTCAGACTATATGGATACCCTAATCAGACTCCACATGTCAAATCTACAACTAATGGGGCACCCAATAATCAACAGTGGATGAAAAAGACGACAGCCTTGATAGCTCACACCTTTCTTAGAGTCTATGCCAAAGAAGACTGGTACTTTGACAGTGGATGTTCTAAACACATGACAGAATCAAGAATATGTTGAGTGATATCAAACCTCACACTACTAGATATGTAACTTTTGGAGATTGAGCAAGAGGTGAAATCAAAGGTGTTGGAAAACTGGACTATCCTAGAGCTCCAAACCTGGATGGTGTGTTACTGGTAAATGGACTAACTGTTAATCTCATCAGTATCAGCCAACTATGTGATCTATGATTTAAAGTCAATTTCACAAAGTTTGAATGCCTTGTTACTAATGAAGAACGGGAAGTTATCATGAGAGGAGTCAGGTCAAAAGATAACTGCTACTTATGGGAGTCTAAGAACACTAATTACTCTTCTGTGTGCTCTATAGCCATAGAAGAAAAGGAAGTGAAATTGTGGCACCAAAAACTTGGTCATTTACACCTTAGAGGAATGAAAAATATCATATCCATGGAGGCTGTCAGAGGAATTCCAAAACTTCAGATTGATGAAGAAAGAGTTTGTGGTGATGTCAGGTTGGGAAGCAAACTAGGATGTCACATCCAAAGACGAGACATCTAACCACTTCCAAGGTCCTAGAACTTCTACACATGGATTTAATGGGACCCATGCAGGTAGAAAGCCTTGGTGGGAAGGTATGCATATGTTGTTGTGGATGATTTTTCCAGATATACCTGGATAAACTTCGTTAGAGAAAAATCTGATGTGTTTGATGTCTTTAAAGAATTGTGCAAAAGACTTCAAAGACAAAATGAAAGTGGTGTTGTCAGGATCAGAAGTGATCATGGAAAGGAGTTTGAAAACAGTAAGTTTGATGAGTTATGTTCTTCAGAAGGAATCAACCATGAATTCTCCTCACCTATAACTCCTCAACAAAATGGAATTGTGGAAAGGAAAAATAGAACCATACAGGAATCTGCTAGGGCAATGATACATGCCAAGAAACTTCCTATTTACTTTTGGGCTGAAGCTATGATTACATCATGCTATGTTCATAATAGAGTCACATTGAGAAAGGGAACCTCATCTACCCTGTATAAAATATGGAAAGGGGGAAAGCCTACTGTGAAGTATTTTCATGTCTTTGGGAGAAAGTGTTACATTCTGATAGATCGTGAGCAAAGGAGAAAAATGGATCCTAAGAGTGATGAAGGAATATTCCTGGGATACTCTACCAACAACAGAGCATATAGGGTTCCAGGATCAAAGTTATGATGGAATCTATAAATGTCATTGTTGATGATGATCATCATGAGGAAGCTAATTTCACATATGATGTTGAGACATTCTTTGAAACTACCACTCAAGGGCCTACAAAAGTTGATGACTCTAATCCTACCTCCTCAGAGTCTGAATCAAAGCCATCTAACAAAGAGCCTTCCATCAGAATTCAGAAAGATCATCCTAAAGAACTCATCATACGAGATCCTAACAGTGGAGTCACTACAAGATCTAGATAAATCATCTCAAACTCTTGCTTTGTATCCAAGATTGAACCAAAGAATGTTAAGGAAGCCTTGACTGATGAATATTGGATTTGTGCCATGCAAGATGAATTGAATCAGTTCAAACGACATGAAGTATGGGAGTTAGTTCCTAGACCTGAAGGAACAAATATCATTGGCACCAAGTGGACATACAAAAACAAATCCGATGAAACTTTTGCTCCTATTGCTAGGCTGGAGTCAATAAGACTACTCTTAGGAGTTGTCTGTCTTCTAAAGTTTAAGTCGTTTCAAATGGATGTGAAAAGTGCCTTTCTAAATGGATACTTAAATGAGGAAGTATATGTGGAATAGCCTAAGGGGTTTGTGGATCCAAATTGTCCCGATCATGTGTACAAATTAAGAAAAGCTCTATATGGTCTGAAACAAGCTCCTAGAGCTTGGTATGAAAGGTTGACCAAATTTCTCACTAACAAAGGATACAGGAAATGAGGAATGGACAAAACTCTTTTTGTGAAGGATGAAGGAGGAAAAATTATGGTTGCACAAATTTATGTGGATGACATAGTGTTTAGTGGAATGTCAGACAAAATGGTTAAACATTTTGCTGATCAAATGCAAGCTGAATTTGAAATGAGCCTCAT
Source organism: Vicia sativa (assembly GCA_021764765.1). Taxonomy (NCBI): domain Eukaryota; kingdom Viridiplantae; phylum Streptophyta; class Magnoliopsida; order Fabales; family Fabaceae; genus Vicia; species Vicia sativa. The sequence goes on from CM038796.1 coordinate 46,994,872, forward strand.
GGGAGAATTGACCTATTTTCTTGGGCTACAAGTCACACAGATGGAAGATTCAATTTTCCTCTCTCAAAGCAAGTATGCCAAGAATATTGTCAAGAAGATTGGGATAGAGAATTCCAGCCATAAAATAACTCATGCTCCCACTCACCTAAAGCTATCCAAAGATACAGGTGGTACCAGTGTTGATCAAAGTCTGTACAGAAGTATGATAGGAAGTCTGTTGTACTTAACAGCCAGATAACCTGATATAGCTTTTGCAGTTGGAGTATATGCTAGGTATCAGGCTGAACCCAAAGTAATTCACATAAACCAAGTGAAAAGAATTCTGAAGTATGTGAGTGTAACTAACAACTATGATATGTTGTATTCTCATGGATGTGATCCTATCTTATCTGGTTATGGTGATAGAAAAAGTACCTCTGGAGGATGTTTCTTCTTAGGGAACAATCTTATCTCCTGGTTTAGCAAGAAGCAAAATTGTGTTTCTCTATCCACTGCTGAAGCTGAGTACATAGCAGCTGGTAGCAGTTGTTCTCAAATGGTTTGGATGAAACAGATGCTAATTGAGTACAATGTCACACAGAATGTCATGACATGATACTGTGACAACCTAAGTGCTATCAACATATCCAAGAACCCTATATAATGCAGCAGGACCAAGTACATTGATATTAGACATCACTTCATCAGAGATCTTGTGGAAGAGAAAGTGATTGTATTGGAGCATGTTGCTAGTGATCTACAACCGGCTGACATTTTTACAAAGGCTATAGATGCAAATCAATTTGAGAATTTAAGAGGCAAGTTGGGTATTTGCCAGTATGAGGAGTTATAACAATTAACTCTGCTTAGAAGAGGTGATGAGAGAGACATTTATTTAAAGTTATTTTTAATTGGGCAAATAGCAAATTTCCCTCTTTATTTCCAAATATATCAGAAGAGGAATAGCCATATTCATATATCATCTCTCATTGTTTGGGTTTTCACGCTTTATACTCACCAAAGAAATTTTCCTCACCTGCGCATAAACTCCTTGTTCATCAAAATGTCTCAACATTCAGAATCGGCATCATCTCAGAAGACGACTACTTCTTCATCAACTGATTCTTACTCTAGGGCAAACATGAATCCCAATGATGTTCTAGAGATTGCACCTTTGCCTATGATTGTTGCTGACCCTTCTAGTGTAAAGAAGCTGAAAACTTCACATGCAAGAAGATCGCAGAATGTTCCTTCTAGTAACTTTGCTCAAACTTCCTCTTCTGTTCCCCCTGAAATAGCTAATAGGAAGGTACTGCATATGTCCATCAGGCAATTTCTAGATTAGTTACTAGAATCTTGAATGAAAACCATGTTGTGCCTGTTGTTTTTGTGCCTCTGAATCAAGAGACTTGTTCTGGACTGGCCCAACACTGGCCCACAGTCATATGGGCCCAATCTTGTAGGCAGAACTAAGGCCCATTTGCACATAAAGAGGACAGTTTGCGTCGCTCACGCAAGGGCCACGTGGCCAACGGTCGTTTGACTGCCACGTGCCCCCCGAGAATATCAGACCAAGGTTTCACTATCTCAACCTCCATTTGCCCTCCTGAAATCCCAGAGTAAACCCGGATTTCCCAGAGCGACAATCCAGGGAGGAGGCCACGTGTTGGCCTCCATGCACACGCAAGCCCTGGCAGTCCGTTAGTGGGCTTGGATCACCACCCACTAACTGGACCTTGGCCCAGCGCTGGGGGCTATAAATACCCTCTCACTTGAGATGGTCAGGTAATTCATTCATTCTCACTTTCTACTTGTTTTCTTCCTCTTGCCTTTTCTCACTTTGGCATCGGAGTGTCTTGTAGGTACTCTTCTTCTTCAATTGCAATTGCAGATTGGGCCGTGACACCTTCTGATCAGGTACGATCAGTGGCGCCGTCTGTGGGAAACCTGTTTACCAATCTTCTTTTTTGTCCGAAGATCAAAACAAATCAAATCCATTCGTCATGGCCGAAGCAGCAACCAACATTGAGAATACCCTCCTCGACGATCTGGCCGACCCAAACCACATGATTTTCCCCGAGTCAGATCCCTGGGATGTGCACACTGCCTCTTCTTCAACGGGATCTCACCGGGGAGATGAGCGTAGGGGCGAAGTCCATCGCCGTCGGGCCACCGACCCTGCAGTTTTCCAAGAAGTATAGGCGCCCCCCGACGCTGATCCAACGGTCGCCGCTTTGTTCGTGGCCATCAACTGCACTCAACCCCATGCCGCTCACCTGTGGGAGCGCTCCATGGCCGAAGCTTCTCAATCACTCAAGACACCGGGCCTGACTTTGGTCGCCATCCCCTAGAAGGCATCGCTCCCGAACTCCCCTGCGGAGGACCAAAAGGGACAACACTCCAAGCCCGATGCGCCGATCCAAGGGCCGAGGACCCGTGACTGAGCGGAATCCCCTGGAGCAACCCAAGAAACGAGCTCGTTCTCCTCCCCGACGTGATCGCGGGGCAGACGAGCCCAAGCAGCATCGGGGTAGACATTCCTGCACTAAAGGACCTTCAACAAGGCATCATCACCGCCGATCTCGCTCGCGTTCTCCCAACCGTAGCGACGAGGAAGACACCCACGACCCCTTGTCCGCCAACATCATGGAGGCACCAATTCCCCGGGGAATGGAAAAGCCCCCTCAACTCGCTAGCTATGACGGGGTAGATGATCCTATCGACCACATCGACGGGTTTGAGGCCGTGCTCCATTACCTCAACGTCGGTGGACCAATCAAATGTAGGCTGTTTCCCACCACTCTCCGGAAAACAGCAATGGACTGGTACAAGAGCTTGCCCCCGGGGTCCATACACTCTTGAAGGGAACTGAAGGCCCAGTTCACGAGCACTTTCACCGCCTCCCGCAGGCACCGGAAGACCGAGGCTTCCCTCGAGGCTATCATCCAAAAGAGCGATGAGACACTCCAGGAGTATATCGACCACTTCAACAGGGAAGCCATCCAGGTTCCCTACGACGACCAAATGAAGCGCTACCTGCTACAGAGGGGACTACTCCCCGGCATCGATTTCAGAAAGGTTGTCGTCATTGAACCTCCTGCCACTTTCCATGCCCTCCTTGACAAAGCACGAGCTTAAATCACCTATGACGAGAAGGAGGCGGCCAATCAGGGACGAGACTCAAGGAGTCGCGGTTCGGCCAACACCACGCGACATCAAGATGGCCGACGCCCGTAAGGTGGTCATCTCGCCTGATGACAAACGGCAGAGGATGCACTGGAGCCCCGAGACCGCCGAGGCCCGCTGACGCTTCACCGACCACACCGCCGACGACCTCCCCATGAGCGGATCCTGGCAGAATGCTCGGCCACGAAATTCACAGACGGTGGGGTCAAACGCCCGAAGCCCACTCCCGTAAAGCCAAGCTCTAACAGAACTAAGTACTGTCAATACCATCGGAGCCATGGCCACCTGACTGAGGATTGCATCCATCTCAAGGACGCCATCGAAACATTAATCAAAGGCGGAAGGCTCGGGCAATATAAGAAGCCCGAGACATCTCGAGGTTCCCGGGAGAATAAGGAGGTCGAGGAAGAGGCCCGGCCACAGGGGGATTCTGGCCCTTATCAAATAGCCTACTCGATAACCAGGCCAGAAGACTTCTATGCCCCCGCAAACGCGGAAGAGGACTCCCCCATCTACCCACAGCCGATGGGAGGGATTTCCCGCAGCCATGGTCATCTCTGGCGGTGGTTATGCTCAGCTGTCCATCAATTCGGCCAAGAGAAAATTTGAAGAACTAATTGAAAAAGCCCCAATCAACGAGGTCTCCCTCGAACAGATTCGCGGCAGATCTGAGCCAATCACTTTCTACTTGGAGGAGTTACCCGAGGGAGCGCCCAATGCTCATATTCCCCTCCTTATCAAAGCAAGGATGGAGAATTTCGAAGTACACAGGATCCTCATCGACGAAGGTAGCTCGGTTGACGTGATGTATACTCATCTCTTCCAAACTCTGCAGCTCGACGAATCTCATCTATCGCCATACGTGGGATCTGACCTATAGAGGTTCAACGGCTCCACCTCCCGACCTTGGAGATACGTCGAGCTTGCCAAAGCCGCAGAGCCTTAGGACTCCAACGTGAGCACAGTGGAACTCGACACCAGGTTTGCAAAGGACGAAGCTGATGGACAAGTCAGAGACATGGATCCCCTTCGCGCAATCCCAGATGGCGAGTTTGAGCTCGTTCCACTCGGAGAGGACCCCAGCAAGTGTGTCAAGATCGGCACAGCTCTCCCCGACCTCGTGAAGAAGCAACTCAAGGCCTGCCTTCGGACTCGACCCTGAGGTCGTCTGTCACCAGCTCATCATAGATCCAGCCGCTAGGCCGAGTGCAACAGACGCAAGCGCCTCCCGAGAAAGCGGAGGCTGCTGAAAAAGTTGTAAAGGACCTCCTAGAGGCAAATTTTATTTTTGAGGCCAAGTATTCAACTTGGCTGTCAAACGTTGTACTTGTTAAAAAATCTAATGGAAAATGGCGTATGTGTGTTGACTATACTGATCTCAATCGGCATGTCCCAAGGATGCTTTTCCTTTGCCTAACATTGATATGCTGGTCGATAACTCGGTCGGCTATAGGTTATTATCTTTTTTGGATGCTTATTCAGGTTACAACTAGATCCCCATGGCTATGGCCGATAAAATCTGCCCAGCCTTCATGAAGGCCTCAGGCAATTATTACTACAACGTAATGCCCTTCGGGATGAAGAATGCCAGAGCGACTTACCAGCGGATGATGAACAAAGTCATCCGGAGCGAAATCGGCGACATGCTCGAGGTTTATAGGGACGACATGATCGTCAAATCCCACACCGAGGACGACCACGCGTCGCATCTGAAGAGGGTGTTCGATCAAGCTCGGAGATGTCAAATGCGCTTCAACCCGGAGAAATGCACGTTCGGTGTCAAGGCGGGTAAATTCCTCGGTTTCTATCTAACCGAACGAGGAATCGAGGCTAACCCCGACATTTTGTCGGGAATTCTCCGAACTACCCACTCCCAAATCCAAAAGTCCATTCAAATCCTGAACGGCATGCTAACCTCCCTATCCCGTTTCGTCGCTAGGTTAGCCCAACACGCCCTTCCGTTTTTCAAACTGTTGAGGAAAGGGCCAACCTTCGAATGGAACGAGGAGTGCGAGCAAGCCCTTTTGCACCTCAAATAGACACTTTCCTAGCCGCCAGTGCTCTCGCGGCCTCAGAGCGGAGAAACATTGTACTTGTACTTAGCCGTGTCCAATGAAGCAGTAAGCGCGGTCCTAATCCGCAAAACCGAGAATGGACAAAAGCCCGTTTACTTCACGAGCAAAGCCCTGCAAGGGCCCGAGACTAGGTATCAACAAATCGAAAAGGTTACGCTCGCCCTCGTCGTCACCGCGAGGAGGCTTCGATACTATTTCCACATCATCGCCGCGAACCAGCAACCCATAAACAGCCCTGCTCGCCCGACATGGCCGACCGAATGTTGAGATGGTCCCTCGAGCTCTCTGAGTTCGACATCCTCTACGAGGGACGAAAGGACCTGAAAGCGTAGGCGCTAGCCGATTTCGTCGCCGAGATGACGGTGCATGAACAGTTACCTACTAGGGACAAGAGGTGGACCATCTACGTCGATGGGGCCTCAAGCTCGACGGGAAGCGGCGCCGGCGTCCTCCTCAAAAGCGAGGAGGGCATCGTCATCGAACATTCCCTAACCCTCGCTTTCCCAACATCCAACAACCAAAGCAATATGAGGCCTTGTCATTGATCATCAAGATATGGGCGCTCGAGAGATCCAAGTATTCACAGACTCCCAACTCGTCGCGTCACAGGTTCTCGAAGAATACCAGACCAAGAACGATAGCCTCATCGAATACCTTAATCTCGTTAAAGAGAAACTGAGGAACTTCGACCGAGTAGAGATTAAGCACGTTCCCCGAGAACAAAATACCCGGGCAAACATCTTGTCAAAGCTTACAAGCACACGAAAGAAGGGTGGTAACAAGTCCGTGATACAAGAATCACTAACTCGACCAACCATCGAGAAAGCCTCCGTGCCACTCGACATAAACGCCATCGGGGACGCAGACTGTTGGATGACCCCCGTGTTCAACTACCTGACACGAGGGGAACTACCCACAGATAAATTAGAAGCATCCGCCACCAAACGCCGTGCATGCTTATATGTCGTCCTCGTGCAGCGCTTATATCGACGAGGGTTCTCCATTCCCCTCCTCAAGTGCATCGAGGAGTCCAAGGTCCCCGGCATCCTTCATGAAATCCACAAAGGAATCAACGCCCAACACTTGGGTGGTCGGTCGCTGGCCTGCAAGGCATTACGTGCCGGGTACTATTGGCCCACTATGCAAAAGGACGCAAAGGAACACGTCAAAAGATGCGACAAATGCCAATGCCACGCCGACATGCATATTGCTCCACCGCACGAACTCACGACGCTCACGTCCCCGTGGCCCTTCAGCTGGTGGGGAATGGACATCCTCGGTCCTTTCACGCAAGGTTCCTACCAAAACAAGTACCTGACCATGGCCGTCGACTACTTCACGAAGTGGATCGAGGCCGAGGCCCTTGCCAAGATCACTTCCTTTAACATCCTCCATTTTTACAAGCGGAATGTCCTGCCTGCTTTAAGATCCCGCAGCCCTCGCCACGCATAATGGAACGCACCACCGACCTGCACTTCCGCACTCAGAGCACGGCTGGGCACCAAGCAGCACTTCACTTCGGTCGAGCACCCCTAGACCAATGGCCCGGTCGCAAATAGGATCTGTTGCAGGACTCGTGCAATGCTCGGGAGGCCAAGAACAGGTGGGTCGAAGAGCTGCACAGTGTACTATGGGCATACCGAACAACTCCCCATTCAACTATTGGGGAATCCCCCTTCCAGTTGACGTACGGGACAGAAGCAGTTATACCTGTCGAAATCAGAGAACCATCAAGGCGCACCGAGTTCCCCCTGGACGAGGAGATGAATGACGAGGCACTACGCGAGGAGTTGGACTTAGTCGACGAAATCCGAGAAGGTGCAGCCTCCGGGAAGCCCGTTTGAAACAACAAATTACTCTACGCCACGACAGCAAGGTCATCAAGCGCGAATTCGACATCGGCAACCTAGTCCTCCGGAGGAACCAAAAGGAGTCTCGCGAGGGGAAATTGGCCGCCAATTGGGAAGACCCATATCGCGTCCGGGCAAAAACGGACACAAGAGCCTATTACTTAGAAAATCTAACCGGGGTACAAATCCCTCGACCTTGGAATGCTACAAAGCTTAAACAGTATTACAGCTAAGTTAGCTTGGCCGCACGCCCAAGACTTAGTGGCCGACGGTCCCCGTACACGAGACTTAGCTCGGCCTTGGGCCGCGAAATGGTTCTAGCGCGAGTCCCAAACCATCATCAGGCGGGGGTTTTCCTTGATAACGACGGGCACGAGCCTCTCACACGATGCGGATTCCTCGATCGAGGTCCGCGGAGTTGTCACGCACTTTAGGCAAGATGTCCGGCTCGCGACGGACAGTCCACGCCTCGAGGGTGTAGTCCCAAACGCGACTACATCCTCGCCAGGAGGCTTCTGTGGCCTCCGAACCTACCCTACGCGCTAGGAACAACAACAAGGTCGCGCATATTCAACAAAACAATTGAGCATATTCAATAAAACAATTAACGCATTAGCAATAGGGATTCATAAATAAAAACGACCAACAAAGGTCGATAAAATAACACAAATGGGCATCAGACCTAGAGTTCATACAAAAATTCAAAAACGGCACGCAGGCCAAAAATAACGGACTCGCGGGCCCAATTACAAACTAGGCATCAGGGGGAGGCACAATCTGCCCGTCCACCACACGGTGAAAGGGGCCAATCCCAAGCGTCACGAGGTCCAGGCCGGGGTTCACCACTTGCAGCTGCTGGACGGCTTGATCAAAACCGAAGGACAGCGCCTCCACGTTATCCTCTTCGAGGACCCTTATCCGCCCTATCAGATCCGCCCTCGAAAGGAGCGCCTGCTCCTCACTGGACTCGTCCTCGACGGGAGCCACTTGCTCTTACAGCGACTTCACTTGGGCTTCCAGCTTTCTCTTATCCTCGGCTAGAGGCTCCACTTAATCCTTCATCTCCTCGCCATCTCCGTGACATTCTCCCTCAAACCTCGAGCCTCGTAAGCTCGTTATACTCCATATTTTGGAGCTCCAATTCGGCAGCTCGAGCATTGGCCCTGTCAACTTTAGTTTTGAACTTGGTTGCTTCGTCATTCAGCGTCAACGAGGTCTCGAGCATTCGGATAACCGCGGCCACGTCAACGTTCAGACTTTCCGTCCGTGTCTTTAGGTCGAACCCAAGGATCACGTCCCTCTCCGCTTCTTGCACCATCGGAGATTTTCCCTCAAAAAGTTGCCTCTGACTATAACACGGGGGCAACACATAAGCTTCCCCGGTTGAAACTGAAGTTCCATGCACCCCCTGGTCGAGGCGCTCGCCCCTTCGCCTTTTGAGCGGTTTCTCGGGGGAAGATGCGGGGGAAGGAGTGTTCCCAGCCGCTTGGGGCTCTACCCCCGCTTGTTCCTAGAGCACGGTGACATGGCCTTTGGCTAATGTGCGGGCAGCTTTATGCCGCAATTTAAGCATGCGCTCCTCCATGGCCGCCATTCGATCTGCAAAAGATAAAAGGAAAGTTAGCATAAGTCAAAAGACAGGCAACACGTCCACATCTATGTTCCCGAGCACGATACCTAAAAGTCTCAACGTATCTAAGTCGGACGCGCAGTCCAGATGGGCCTTTGTGTTAATATAACGCCAGACAATTTCTATTTCCCCGTTGGAGTCGAGGAGCACATTTCCTTCCTGGGAAACGCAGATGGTCGGTCTGAAACTCTTCACGAAATTCTCCAGCCTCTCATATGACAGCTGGTCTTGCTTATCCAACTTTTCATGCCTCACGGAGTAGAAATCCGGTCCCCGACCATAATGTTTTTTGTCCCATTCAAGTGGGAACCTCGCCCTCAGCCTTTCCCCTTCCTTGCCATCTTCGCCGACCTCCATGGTACGAACGAAGAGCGATCCTGCTGCCTCAGCGAGGGCTTCACCACAAAGCTTCTTGAAGTCTCGGACGGACTCCAAATACGGCCTGAATAGCTTGCCCGACTGTTTGAACGACACCCAGGCACATTTTCCATCGACCATCTGCCGTTGTAGATGGAAGATGCGGAAGAACAGAGGAAGAGTGGCCCCAATATCCAGATACTGGCACACCAGCTCGAACGCCCTCATAAAAGCCAGAGCATTCGGATGGAGCTGTGATGGGGCCAGGTCCAACCATGTGAACACCCCCATTTGGAAGCCTGTAAAGGGCATGCGAAAGCCCGCCTCCCGGAAGGCGAACTCGTACATGGGGAACCTGGTGGAGGCGTATGAGGAACAAATCCTCCTACATTTCCCGGGGATTTGAACGGCCCAGGAAGGTTTGAAACCCTCGTCCAAGTCCTCGATCAGATTGAACGCGGTATAAGGGTCAACGGTGAAGTCTGAACGGAACTCCCTCGATTCGAGCACGACTCCAGAGAGGTCTCAGATCCAACAGATTCGACAGAGCGTGCTTGTGCCTCCTTAGAGGTCGCTCCTCACCTAAAAGAATGAAGAAAATCAATTCGAGGATATCAAATCCACCTTTTCACCACGACTCAAGTGAAAGGGCGAGAGGCCCGGTAGCACGAGCAAGAGGAACACGCGAAGAAACCTATGCTTACGACCACGAAGCTCAAACCCCTGGGATCCCAAATCCTCGGGAATCATTTTCCCCAGAGAAGTCAAATCGAAAACCCCATCGTCGTCAGAAACTCAAGCTATTCCCCGTAAAACTCACTTTTCCCCGAGAATTTCAAGGGTTCATCAGCCAAATTCACCAAATTTCTTCGTAAAATTCACGCGCATCCCCGTAAAACTCACGAATCTCCCTGCAAGATTCAAGTTTTTCCCCGCGACATTCATGAAAATTCAAGACCTAGATTCATCCCTAACGTAAACTGAAAGAAGATTATCAAGGGTTTAGGAGATATTTACCTGCGTTCGAGGTTGAAGACATGATGAAGGTTGAAGATTTGTGAGTTTTGCAGCTTCGTGTAGAGAAATCTGTTGGCAGGAACTAGAGACCTGGAGAAGCAATAAAGAATTGAAACCCTAAAGGATCCTTTTTATAGCCAAACTTCTTGGGCATACGAAAGGTCACGCCCTTTTAGCGCCACGTTCCCCCTCTGGAAGCGACATGTGGCACAAAGGCTGACACATTGAATGATCAGTCGGCCCTTTCCCCGAGGGCTAAAAGACCAAAACCTACCCGTCCTACGACCCATGGGAATACGTGGACATCCCCGATGTTAGCGAACCAAACGTGCCCGCTCTACGGTCCCTGGGCATATGCGGGTTCGTGCACGCTGAACCTTCGGAAAACGTACTTCAACATTGAGCCCCCAACGGGGAGCTACTCGTTTCTAAGTCATTACTCTCAACAAGAGCAAAGACTTGGGGGGCTCTTTTTCTGGACTGGCCCAACACTTGGCCCACAGTCATAGGGGCCCAATCTTGTAGGCAAAACTAAGGCCCATTTGCATATAAAGAGGACAGTTTGCGTCGCTCACGCGAGGGCCACGTTTCCAACGGTCGTTTGACTGCCACGTGCCCCCCTAGAATATCGGACCAAGGTTTCACCATCTCAACCGCCATTTTCCCTCTGGAAATCCCGGAGTAAACCCAGATTTCCTGGAGCGACAATCCAGGGAGGAGGCCATGTGCTGGCCTCCATGCACACGCAAGCCCTGGCAGTCCGTTAGTGGGATTGGATAACCACCCACTAACTGGACCTTGGCCCAGCGCTGGGGGCTATAAATACCCTCTCACTTGAGAGGGTCAGGTAATTCATTCATTCTCACTTTCTACTTGCTTGCTTCCTCTTCTTCTTCAACCGCAGTTGCAGATTGGGCCGTGACACCTTCTAATCATGTAGACGATCAAGACTATTAACCCTAGCATAGAGGGTGTTCATAATGTCACACAAGAAGTTGAGACAAAGGATGATAGCATTGAGCACTCTACTGCCAAGTCTGATGATCTTCAGACTGTTGCTGATGAAAAGGCTGATGATATGCCTATTATAGATGTTGATGAATAATATTCTGATAATGATCTTATTGCTACTGTTAATCCAAGCATTGCAAAGAGGCTAATAACAAGAAATGGGAAGCAAGGAGCAGATCAAGGTCTCTCCAAAGGGAAGGCTGATGAAGTATCTTTTGGGAAGGTTGTTGCTAAAAGAAAAGCTGGTGTAGGTGTTATAAAGAAAAAGTCTATCGGGCCTTCAAAAGGAAAGGCTAAGGTTGAATCAAAGAGAGTTGTGGTTAGCCCTCCAAGATCCTTGAGCAAAATAGTCTCCAAGAAGAGGAAAGCCACTGCATCCTCTGATTCTGGTGATAGTTCTAATTTTGATATTGAGAGTGATGTCCGTGACATTCCTCTCAGGAAGAAGCCCATAACAAGCAAGCTTGCTAAGGTACCTGATGTTCCTATAGATAATATTTCTTTCCATCATCCTAAAAGTGCAAGTAGGTGGAAGTATGTTTTCTTGAAGAGAATAGCCTTAGAAAGAGAACTGAATAGCAATGCCCTTGCTTGCAAGGAGGTTATGGAACTTATCCAGTTTGCTGGATTGATGAAAATTGTTGCTCATTTCTCTAGATGCTATGAAATTCTTGTAAAAGAATTTATTGTGACCTTGACTAAAGAGTGTGCTGATGGGAAGTCTGAGGACTTTAGGTGTGTGTATGTTAGAGGCAGGAGGGTTAAATTCTCACCTTCTATGATAAACAAGTTTCTGGGCAGGTCTAATGAAGCTCAACCTGAGCTAGAAGTCACTGACAATCAAGTCTGTCAAGTGATCATTGCCAAGCAAGTGAAGAACTGGTCGTTGAAAGGGAAGCTGCTTGCCAGCAAGCTGAGTGTGAAGTTTACAATGCTGCACAAGATAGGAGCAGCCAACTGGGTTCCTACTAATCATAAATCTACCATTTCAACTGGTCTGGGTAGATTCATCTATGTTGTTGGAACAAAAGCCAAGTTTGACTATAGAACCTACATATTTGAACAAACTATGAAGCATGCTGAAAGTTTTGCTGTCAAAGGTCCTGTAGCTTTTCCCTTCCTCATATGTGGTATTATTGTGAATCAGTATCCTGATATCCTTGCTAAAAAAGATTTTGTCTGCAAAAGAGGCCCTGCCCTTGGATTTCACTATAAATTGTTTCAGGGAACACATGTCCCTGACATTGTTATGACATATGGTGAGACATCCAATGTCAAATCTGCTTCCAAGAAGGCTGATGTCGTTGCTGTGTTAAAGGATACGTGCAAAGAGCTTGAGGCAAGAAAAAGATTTCTTGAAGAATTAATCACTGCTCTTGAACAGGATAGGAATGACATAGAGGTGAGGATGAGAAGCTGGATGAGGATGTTGATGAAGAACCACATGATGGCTCTACAAGCAGTTCCACTGAAGATGATGCTGAAGACAGTGATTCCTTAGGAGATGATTTTGCCTGAAGTTTGCTGGTTGCTGGTGTTTGCATATTTTTGTTGTTGTTTTTGGTTGTTGGTGTCTTAATTATGATGTTTCTGATTTTGTTGATTTTGTTGTTTGGAATTCTGATTTTTGATGCTTTTGTAACTAATGATATATTCGGATTTTGTACTGGTTCCTTTGGCCCCTTTGTGGCTAAAAAGGGGAAGAATTAATTAGGATGAATTTGTCTTATCTAGGTGTTTGATAGATTTAGTTTAGTTATTTTAAATCTATTGCTCTAGTTGATCTCTGATAGTTTAGTTATTTTAAATCTATTGCTCTAGTTGATCTCTGATAGTTTAGTTATTTTAGCCAAAAATTTGCCAAAGGGGGAGTTTGTAAGTGTTTTTGTGTTGCCAGATTCATTACACATCTAACTGCTACTTGTGAGCCAATCTTCAAGTTACTGAAGAAAGATCAAGTAGTGGAATGGAACGATGATTGCCAGACAGCTTTTGACAAAATCAAGGAATACCTACAAAATCCTCATATCCTGATGCCGCATGCCAAAGGAAGACCTCTTATCATGTACTTAACAGTATTAGAGAACTCAATGGGGTGTGTGTTGGGGCAACATGACGAGTCTGGTCGAAAAGAGTATGCAATATACTACCTTAGCAAAAAGTTTACTGGCTGTGAAACAAGGTACTCACACCGAGAAAACTTGCGTTGCTTTTGGTCTGGGCCGTCGACTAAGACAGTATATGTTGACTCACACTACCTTGTTGATCTCCAAGATGGATCCGATAAAATACATATTTGAGAAACCTGCTCTCTCCGGAAGAATAGCAAGATGGCAAATGATCTTGACTGAATATGACTATCATTCTATGCAGTTCGAGTTTCCAGACGAAGATATTTTGCTAGTTACTAATTGCGAAGAACCAGGACCATACGAAGGACCTGAACTGGGATCCCGATGGACCATGGTCTTTGATGGAGCCTCAAATGCACTTGGCAATGGCATTGGCGCCATCATTACGTCTCCTACAGGAGGACACACGCCTTTCACCGCCAGACTTTGTTTCAATTGCACCAACAACATGGCCGAATACGAAGCGTGCATCATGGGTATTAAAGTTGCTATTGACTTAAGAATCAAATTCTTGCAAGTGTATGGAGACTCAGCTTTAGTGATCAGTCAGATCAAAGGCGATTGGGATACAAAACATCTGAATCTCATTCCATACCGAGAGCATGTTCTAAGTCTGATCCCTTACTTCGAAGAAATCACTTTCAGTCACATTCCACAAGAAGAGAATCAGTTGACAAACGCATTAGCTACCATGTCATCTATGTTCAAAGTCAGGTGGGACAAAGAAGCTCCCCAAATCATCATCGAAAAGTTTGACGAACCAGCATATTGTTGTGAACTTGATACCGAAGAGAAGCCTTGGTTCTACGAAGTGAAGAGGTATCTTGAGACTCAAGAATATCCCACAGGGGCATCTGTCAATGACAAGAAATTCTTAAGAATATTCGCATCCAAATTCTTCCTCAGTAACAACATCTTATACAAGCGCAATCACGACTTGTGTTTACTCAGCGCTGTGTAGACCAGAAGACAGTGGAACGAATTATGGAAGAATTACATGAAGGCGCATTGGGTACCCACTCCAGTGGACATACAATGGGTAAGATGATTCTAAGAGCAGGTTATTATTGGTCCACCATGGAAGCAGATTGCCACCGCTATGCTCGGTCTTGTCACAAATGCCAGATATACGCAGACAAAGTGCATGTACCTCCAGTACCACTGAATTTTTTGATCGCTCCTTGGCCTTTCGCAATGTGGGGCATTGACGATTGGACAAATCAAACCCACCGCTTCCAATGGACATTGTTTCATCCTTGTTGCCATTGATTACTTTACCAAGTGGGTAGAAGCAGCCTCGTTCGCATCGGTTACTAAGAATGTTGTGACTCGATTCATCAAGCATAATCTTATTTGTCGGTACAACATCCCTGAAAGGATCATCACAGACAATGATACCAACCTCAACAACAAAATGATCATCGAACTCTGCATGAAGTTCAAAATCAAGCATCACAACTCTTCTCCATATCGGCCTAAAATGAATGGAGCAGTGGAAGCCGCCAACAAGAATCTCAAGCGAATGATCAGAGCATTCAACAAGAAAGTCAAGCACCGGGTTTACCAAGTCGGTGATCTAGTAGTCAAGCGCATCATTCTTCCACAAGGTGATCCCAGGGGCAAATGGACCCCCACCTATGAGGGACCATTTGTAATCAAAATAATATTCTCCGGCGGAGCTATGATACTAAACACTATGGATGGGGAAGACTTCCCACACCCTGTGAACTCAGACATAGTCAAAAAATACTATGCATAAACGAGACCCGTTAGGTTAACTGGCCTAGGCAAAAATAAGGACATCCTGGCGAACCAAAAAGGTTCAGGCAAAAATTAAGGATATATACACAAGAATGTACACCCAGCAAGTCGAAAACCTACAAAGGCGGCTTGGGCAAAAAAGGGTATCCCGGTAGACTGAAAACCCGAAAGGGCGATCTAGGCAAAAATTAGGGATTTAAGCGTACGACTATGTCTCGTCCAGATCACCTACTCACAGACTACACTACTATCAACTTCAAGATTCAAATGGCGCAAATCAATTCACTCACTTTCTACTAACAGCAAGGAGATGAGATAGTTGGAAGCATATGAGCAATAACATAGTTGAAGCTTGACAAGATTATTTCCGCATAGCTTTTTACTATTCCGACAATTTCCTCTTACTAGGATATTCGTCTCTTCTATACAAGCTGCCTAGCCCACTTTTCAAAATTAATGCAAATTCCCTTTTTACAGCGCTAATTTTTATTGTTGTTTGCATAAAGTCCAATGACTGCTTTGAATGATTATATGCATTTGACAATAAACACCCGTTCACAAACATACGGAAAGTGAACAGAAACAAGTGATTACTACAGGCTCTAGGAATTGAGATGACAGCCAAAGTCACCAATGCATCCCTATAGAGTCAGAGAAAATACATCTGCAGGATTATCAATCCCCACAGAGCCATCGCTCTCCCTACAAAGACAAATCTTCTCCGACGAAGTACTAGTCTCCTCTCGACCGTGCTCCAACACCTTCAAACTTTATCACATTAGTCCCCGAGCAGTGATCCTATCAGCTTCATCAAGCTTCAAACTTTATCACATTAGTCCCCGAGAAGTGATCCTATCAAATTCATCACCTCAAGTGATCCCTACCAGACTCATCACTCCAAGTGATCCCTATCAGCCCCATCAACTCTAATGATCCTATCTGATTCATCACTCCAAACGATCCCTATCAGCCTCATCAGCTCTAACGATCCTATCAGATTCATCACCTCAAGTGATCCTATCAAACTCATCACCTCAAGTGATCCTATCAACCTCATCAACTTTAATGACCCTATCAGCGTCACCATGTCGTGATCAGACAGTAGCAGATTATGACATTTCACGTCATCCCCAGCAAGGTCTATGCACAAGATCCCCAGTTGAGTATCCCTCGATCGCTAATAACCAGACTCAAGATTTGGTCAGATAGTGCATCGGAGGAATCAGAAGCGTCTCTTTTTCTTCCAGTCAGGGCATTTCAACAACTCTGTCCCTAAGCGAGCGTCAGAAGTCTCCAGCAGAATGTTCCTATCTTCTTCAAGATGGATATGTTTTGAAATACCACAACATCTACATTCATACATCTGCATAAAAGTCATAACATATGCATACATCATAGTAATGTTGTCATACACTCGCATGCATCATAATCTTCATAAGGCTAACCATATCTTGCCAAGATTTATCTCCCCAACAGGTAAAAGTCATTTTTCCAAACAGAAGGTCAAAGATTAATGCCCGAAACAAGATGGGGAAACTATCTGAGAGACCACACAAATTATTTCCAGGCAACAGATTATGGATTAACACCCGAAGCAAGACGGGAAAGCTACGGGAAAGCTATCCGCATCTTGCCAAGTATTCATCTCATAAATAGCCAAGATGAAGGTTTATTTTGACTCTCTCTTATTACCAACAGCCCCGGATGGCATCCTTAAGCCTATCTCCGTTCTCTCTTTCATCCAAAGAACAAACATAGAGTCTAGCGTACGACTCGCTCTCTAGTATCAGCTTCTCCAAATGGCATCTATAAGCCCATTCCAGCACATCATCAACTGACGATCCAACTCCATACAACAGTGAGTGCAAATTTTCAGGTGTACTCGAGTGTTCAATCATCTTCCACCTTCAGGTCACGAAAGGCAAGCATGTCAATCTAACCCTTCTGGTACAAGAAGATTGAACAGGGGCAATTGTTATACCCCAAAATTTGCCCTAGTTTGCTATTCTTAAGTCAAGATGGATTTCTAATGCTTCAAATGGTCATCACACCTCATCCTATACTTCAAGGGATCACCATGTCAAGTTCCAAGCCTTACAAGTTCAAATTGCTCATCTAATTGCTCAGATAGCTGAAAATCAGCTCTGTTGGACAAAAAGTCAACTGTGGTCAACATACAATCAAACTTCATAATTTTTTGTCAACATCAACATTTTGAAGTGATATTCATCATTTAATCAAGAGTTGATCATGATTCATCAAGAAAAGCCAAGATCTGATCAAAAGTCAAAGTTTCCAAATTAGGGCCTCTCTAGACAAAAGTCAACAGAACTTTGACAAAGCATAACTTTCACGTACTTCATCAGAAATTTCTCCACCATAGCTCATTTTGAAGAGAATTCAATTCTCTACAACTTCATGTCTCACAAGCTTAGGCAGAAAATGCTTCGTTTGAAGGATATGGATCAAGACATTATAGGTCCTTTTAGAAAAGTCAACAAAAGTCATCTTTTTGCAAAGAAGTGTCTATAAGCATGGAAACTCCAATGAAGATGAAACCAAAAAGGCTGTTTAGAAGACATCTTGATATTTCTAAAAATTCCAAGAATACCCAAAAATGTCGAAAATTGAGCAAGATACAAATTGTGCAAGTTGGGCATTTTTTGAGGAGTTGCATGAGGAAAATACTCGTAAAAGCAAAAAATTTCCAAATGGGCCTAAGATTTTATGATTTAAACTTGATCATAAGATTATCCATGACTACTATGCAGCATGCCACGCCTCTATCTCTTTATTTATTTATTTTGAATTAAAATAGCTTAAATTCAAATTTAATTAAATAAAATGCAAAATAAAAGATAAGGCAAGTCATTGGATATTTGCATGGCTTGGGGTCCAAGATAGCTCACTACAAGCTGTCAATTTTGTGCAAGAAGATTGAGGAAGAGATTGATCAAGATTGGAAAGATTTTGTACAATTTTTCAAATCAAATATTCTCCATTTAAGGAGAATATTTTCTCTTAATGCCTTGACCTAATTCCACTCCTATAAATACCTAGCATTCTTACAAGACAGGAGACCTTTTTTTCACCTCTCTCACGTGCTTCCAGCCTCTTGCAAATCCCTAAAAATTCTCAAAATTTCCTCAAAGTTGGCCAAATCGTATTCCAACTTCCAGCCAGTTTCAAGTGCTTCTAAGCATTGATTCTTGTTCTTGAATCGTGCCATTCACAAGCATCCATATTCATATTTTCTTGAAATCATATTTTGCATTTTACACTATTTTATTGATATTTAACTATGCTAATGTGTTCATGAAGTCTTTTAGAACAGGTTTTATCCATCCTCCACAAGTTTTGACGTGTAAATAACTAGATTCCATTGTTAGGGCATGAACCTAGTAAAGATTCGGTTTCCACGATACAAGCCGTTTTAGGACAAACAAACCTTACCATCATGATCGTAGGGTCCCATATAGTAATCTGGGCTGTTACTTTTCATAAATTGATGCATTTTACAGGTTTTTGAGGATTGATGCCAACCGGAGAAGATGACTAGAGCACCGTTCCGGTGCTTCTGATCCAGAAGCTATTAACCCTTACATATTTACAGGTCTAGAAGAATGAATGGATGTATCACCGCCCCAGCGGTTCACCTTGTGCGCACTATGTCATTCTCCCTATCAGGTCGTGAACCCCCACCTTTTGCAATCTTTCTATTTTGCCTTGCGTGCTCTGCATTTTAAGTCACGCCCTAGAAGCTCTAGCTTCTGGATCCTTTGCAGCCAGAAGTGCCAACTTCTGGGCATCCCCAACACCAGAAGCTTCAGCTTCTAGGCCTCATCAGCATCTGGAGTGCCAACTTCTGAGTCTCCCAGCATAGAATTCCTCCAAAAGTTCCAACTTTTGATGGCCCTGCATTTAAAGTCCTCGTAAGCGCCCCTGGGGCCCAGTCTCCAAAGCTTTCTCGACCTTTCCAAAGACCAACTCTAGAGGTGCTCCCACTGGCGCCTTACTAGAAACCCCAAAAGCTCCAGCTTTTGGGTGTCTCCAGCAACGAAACTTCCAGAAGCTCCAGCTTCTAGGATAGCTTCTGCCAGAAGCTCTCCTTTGCTTTATTTTGTGTTTTTTATATTTTGCTTATTTTCGTTTTTAATAATTAATTATTTAATTAGTAATTAGGTTAATTAATTTAGGATTAATTAGACAACTTTCACTAATATTTTCTTTTATCTAATTTAATTAATTAATTTAGGATAGTATTTGAAATTCCTGGCAGCAGATACTTAATGTCACAGAGAATGTTATGACACACTATCTGGCACTGCTTTGACAATTCACACAGTAAATATAGAAAGCAGTAAATAACACAATAAGTTGTTCACCCAGCCGGTTCTAACAAACCCACGCCCTGAGGCTACCAAGCCGTGGAGGAAATTCACTATTAGTAGTATCAATTCGTAGTTAAACTCACCCGCTTACAACTCCTCACTTAATCCCTACCCAATGACACTTCAACCTAAGTCCTACTTAGATCCGAGTTCCTACCACTCCCTCAATCACCGCAGTGATATCAACCTATTGACTAATTGAATTGTGAAGACACACTTCAATAAAATATCTTGATCTTGCTTCAAAGCTTTAATCAAGAGACAAACACCGTGCTTTAAAGCTTTGAGTGATAAACTACCTTACAACAAATCCTAGTCCAATGCACTTATCAATTGATAGTTGCTTGGCTCACAAGAGAAACTAGAATTACACAATACCAATCACTAACCTTAACAAGACACAAACAAAAGCCTTCAATGTCTTCAATGGAATCCAGAGGCGTGGTCAGAGTAAGTGGTTGAATTCTTTATAGAAGCAGTCCCGAATCTTCGCTGGCTTCCATAAAGATAGCTAGGGTTTACTTAATTCTCCTAAAAACATGGTTTGTTCAACAACCAATTTAGGTTTAATTAAGATTAACCTAGCAGCCACGTGAGCATGCTTTCTAATAACAAAAACATAAATAAATGCTCAACAAACTTCCCGAAAAATCTCAGAAAAACCGATTCTCGTATCGTATGTCACATCGAATGTCATAACATCCGTTATGACATCGACTGCTTTCAGAATTTCAAAGAGCCTTTAGCTTCCCTGCTCGAGCTGTACTTTTACCATCCTTGTCCAAGAGGATTTATCTTCAATCTCCGAATGTCATGACATCTATCAAGACATTTCTAAAGCCTAGTTTTACCAAAATTGATGCCAACTTAAAACACTAACAAACTCCCTTTGGCACATTTTTGGCTAAAACTACTAGACCTATCGTAGTACAAAATGCAGCAGAAGACTAACAACCTAGTTCTAAGTTTTCCTAAGCTTTCCTAAGCTTCAAGTAACTAGAACTAAGAGAAGATAAATTCTACCCATACAAGTCCCACAATTTCCCACAATTGCCCACAAACAAAATTTAAACAAACAGCCATAAAATTTAGGCCATACAACCCCAACATGTCATACAAGTCCCAAAGTCCCATATCTAATACTTACACAGAGTTCTTCTCCCTTTAGCCATAAAGGCCAAAGGAAACCATACAAGTTCCCCAAACTTTTAATCAAAAGTGTCATAAAAAAATAATACCAAAGAAGTAATTAGTACCAAAGAAGTATAGGATACATCTCTGTCAGACAATGTTTACAACATCCAAAAAGAAGCACAAATGGAAAAAACAAGAAACAAAGCAAAACATTGATGTAAACAATCAAGAATGTGGAAATGGATGTAATACAAAATGATAGAGAAAGCAACACAAGAACTTAATTAGTTGCTCTCCTCTCTCAAGAGGCATCTTCATTGTCGCAGAAGACGATCATCCGCCTTTATCGTGCTTGTTCAGCTTTGCAGGTTCAGAGCTTTCCTTTTCTTGGCCATTGGTGTCCTTTTGCATTTTGAACAACCAGCAAATTTAGCTCTATACTTCTTTGAGGAAGTTCCAGTTCTGGTTATTTGCTCAACTTGAGAACCGAATACCTCCCTTTGCTTTGACAGGAAATCGAGAATCGTGGTTCACATGAGTTGCCTGGACGTGATCATCAGATGTCATGACATTCTTTGTGACATCTGGATCATCTGGCTAAACTAGGGCTAGCAGGTCTTTGATTAAGGGAACTGAAATTCCAGGAACAGAGTGATGTTCGTCTAGGATTCTGGTGACTATCCTAGCAATGGCTTCTTCTACATACTTGGTACCTTCCCTATTTCTTATCTCAGGGGGAACAGAAGAAGCAGTAGTCTTACCAATAGACGCTGATGAACCTTGATCCTTCCGCATGCCGATTCTCGAGAGTCAGCCATTGAACCGAGGGAGACCTTCACAGGTTCAATATCCATGGCTTCAGCAAATGCCATAATCTCAGCCATGGTGGGAGATGAACAGTCAGAGTCTGAAGAGGATGAGGAAGACATATTTCTCTGGGAAAGGTTGAGAATCAGAGACCAAGAATGACGAAGCGGTTGAGAGTATCTGTTGGATGGAGAAGGTATGATACTTTCAAATGAAAAGGCTATTATATGGAGGAGTCTTTTCACATTCTTGAACCCTATAAAATAAGAGGGAAATAATCAATCGACCCACTTATAATAAATGGTCTCTTCCCTTCTTGAGGCAATCTTAATTGCTACAATTCCTCATACCGACAAATGCCCGCTTTGTTCTTTAAGTTTTCAAATTGACTAGCATCAAGAGCCTTGGTAAAAATGTCACCATTGAAGTTCTCGTGACTACATGATCCAATTTAATCACCTTCTCCTCCACAAGTTCTCGATGAAGTGATGTCTGATGTCTATGTGCTTAGTCCCACCGTGTTGTATAGGATTCTTTGATATATTAATAGCACTCAGATTGTCACAAGACAATGTCATGACATCCTTGTGACATTGTACTCGACAAAGATATGCTTCATCCAAACCATTTGAGAACAAATGCTACCATGCTATGTATTCATACGCTTTGCTTCTTGCTAAACCAAGAAACAAGATTGTTTCCCAAGAAGAAGCATCCTCCGAGGTACTCACATCAAGACTCCCACAACAAGATCACAAGATCCGCATAATTGGTTCACATCCATGGAATATAGGATACCATAATTGCAAGTTCCACACACATATTTCGTGATTCTTTTCACCGGTTAATGTGACTTACTTTAGGCTCACTTGATATCTTGCACATACCCTAACCGCATAAGCAATGTCGTCCGGGTCGTTAGGTACAACAAGCTCCCTATCATGCTTCTATATAAACTTTGATCAACCTTTTCTCCACTTGCATCCTTGGTCAACTTCAAATGTGTAGGAGCAGAGTCCTTTTATGGTCGGCATTCTCCATTCCAAACTTCTTGACAATATTCCTTGCATACTTGCTTTGTGAAAGAAATGTTGAATCTTCCATCCGTGTGACTTGCAATCCAAGGAAGTAAGTTAACTCTCCCATGAGACTCATTTCAAACTCGCTTGCATTTGATTGGCAAATTGTTTCACCATTGTCTCGACATTCCTCCAAATACTATGTCATCAACATAGATTTGAGCCACCATAACCTTTCCACCTTCATTCTTGACAAAGAGAGTTTTATCCAATCCTCCTTTCCTGTATCCTTTGTCTGTAAGAAACTTGGTCGCCTTTTCATACCAGGCCCTAGGGGCTTGTTTTAGACCATAGGGCTTTCCTTAATCAGACATGTTCAGAAAACTTGGATCCACAAACTTTAGGTCGTTTCTACATACTTCCTCATTTAAGTAGCCATTTAGGAAGGCACTTTTCACATCCATCCAAATAATTTGAATTTCGAATGCAAGCAACTCCTAGTAGAAGCCTGATTGATTCCAGCCTAGCCACGTGCAAAGGTCTCATCAAAGTCAATTCCTCCACTTGAAACTCGAGCAACAAGTCTTGCTTTATTCCCGGTGACATCCCTTCTGATCGACTTGTTCTTGTAGATCCACTTAGTGCCAATGATGTTTGTTCCTTCTCGTCTAGGAACTAATTCCCATATTTCATGTTGCTTGAACGGTTCAATTCTCTTGCATTGCTCCAATCCAAAATTCATCACATAGAGCTTCTTTGACATTCTTTGGCTCTATTTTTGACACGAAGCAGAGTTTGAGACAGCTCGATCTTGTAACAACACCTTTGGTTGGGTCTCCAATGATGAGATCCTTTGATGATCTTTCTCAATCCTGATTGAGGATCTTTGTTTGCTTCCTCGCATTTGGGTGAAGTAGGAGTAGGAACATTTTCCTTATCGTACTTGAGGTGATGTCTCAAACCATGTCTCAACATCATATGGGACATTGTGCTCTCGATAATGATCATCAACAATGACATTAATAGACTCCATCATAACCTGGTTCGGAGTTGAATACCCTATATGCTCATTGTTTGGAGTATCCTAAAATGCCTTCATCACTCTTAGAATCCATTTTTTCCTTTGATCACGATCCGTCGAATATAGCATTTGCTCCCAAACACATGAAAGTATTTCATGGTTTTCTTCCTTTCCATAGCTCATACAGGTGGAGACAGCCCTTTCTTAAGGTAACCCTCTAGAACATAGCAAGTCGTATTCATAGCTTCATTTCAAAATGAATAGGAGTTTCTTAGCATGAATCATTGCTCGCAGATTCCTCAGATAGTCCTATTCTTTCTTTCCACAACCCCATTTTGTTGAGGTGTTATAGGAGAAGAGAACTCATGGTTGATCCCTTCGAGGAAATGTAATTCATCAAACTTGCTATTCTCAAATTCTTTCCATGGTCACTTCTTATTTCGACAACAGCCTTTCCTTCTCTCTCTCAAGTCTTTGCATAACTCCTTAAAGACATCAAACACTTCGATTTTTCTTTGATGAAGTTTATCCGTAAACTGGAGAAGTCATCCACAACAACATAGGCATATCTTTTCCACCAAGGCTTTCAACTTGATAGGCCCCATCAAGTCCATGCAAGCAGCCCAAGATTTTAGATGTGGTCCGATGTCTAGACATGGGTGTGACATTCGGTTTGCTTTCCAACCCGCACTCACCACACCCTTCCTTCATCAATGTGAAGTCTTGGTATCCCTCCGATGCCTCCATTGAGATGATCTTTTCATTCCTCCGAGGTGCAGATGTCCTAGTTTTGGTGCCACAACTTGACCTCCTTTTCATCTTTGTCTGTGGAACACAGTATGAGAGGTTGGTGTTCTCGATCCCACATGTAACAGCTTGTCTTTGATCCGATTCCTCTCATAACTACTTGTTGATCATTGATTACAAGACATTCAGATCTAGTGAAGTTAACTTTGAATCCCATATCACATAGTGACTTATGCTTATGAGGTTAGCAACAAGCCTTTACCAAAGAAAGACTCCACTTAGATTTGGAACCCGAGCAGCCTAAGTTTCCAACACCTTTGATTTCTCCTTTAGCTCCATCTCCAAAGGTAACAAAGCTGGTGGAATGAGGTTTGACATTATTCAAGAGGTTTTTATTCCAATATATGCTTAGAACACCCAATCGTCAAAGTACCAATCTTCCTTGGCACACTCTAAGAGAAGTGTGAGCTATCATTGCTTCGCCTTCTTCTTCCACTTTGAGTGTATGGTACTTTGATGTTTTTAGGCTTAACATAGGAGTCCGATTAGGTATCCATGTAGCCTATAATGTATGGGTTTTATGTGTCCAAACCTTCCACAATGATGACATCTCCATCTTTGAAACTTCTTCTTCATGTTTCTCCGATCCCGATGTTGATCCCAATGTTGTGACATCTGCCTTGACTTTGGTTTCCTAGGCCTCTTCTTTTTTGTCACTAATGTGTTCCTTTGCAGCCACATATCCTAGACCATGCTTGTTTCCAGCATTTTGCCCAAGCTGAAGGATTTCTTCCAACTTTTCTGTTCCAGAGGTCAGCATTTTGACAGATTTAGTCATCTGATCAAGCTTGGAATTTAACACTCGTAATTTCACCGTTGAGATGTCTTATAGTGTCAGATTCTCCTTCTTTCAGCTTCCACTTCACATTTTCTGCCTCCAACTTCTCAATCAGCTTTTTCTGTTTTTCATTCAGCTGACATACTTCACCACTTCTGATACACTTGTAAGTATCAGCAAGTTCTTCAAAGGTCACTTCTTCATCACTAGAGTCATTATCTCAATTACAACCGTAAGGTGCAAGGACAAGATTAGTCGCTTCTTCCCCACTCACTTCCCCGAATCGCACTGTGACGCCATTCCTTTCTTTTGTTTCTTAAGAAAGGGACATTCAAATTTAATGTGTCCATATCCTTCACATTCATGACATTGGACCTCCGCTTTGACTTCCTTTTTCTTCGACCTAAATCTTCGCTGAGTCATAAGATCCGTTGATGTCGATGGAATGTCCTTGACATTTGACCTTGACCTTGGATCAATTCTCTTGATGAGCTTGTTGAACTGCCTTCCAAGCATAGCTATGGCTTCGATATCTTCTCTTCATCACCCTTCTTGCATCCTCTTCAAGATTGGATACAAGGGCTATGCTTTTATTCTTCTTATCAGATTCTCACCGATTCCCATCTCAAAAGTCATAAGAGATCCAATAAGTTCTTCAACCTTCAAGTGATGTCCCGGCCTCCTCTATCGCTTACTTTCATTGCAAATCTCTTAGGCAAGGATCCGAGAATTTTCCTTACAGCTTCTCCTCCGACATCTTTTCACCCGAGCTCCCGAGGTGTTGGCTATCTCCAAGATATTCATGTGGAACTCATGAATAGTCTCATCTTCTTTCATCTTCAAATTTTCAAATGGTAGTGAGCATCCGAGTCTTGACATCTTCACCTTGGATGTCCCTCATGAGTAGTTTTGAGGGTGTCCCACACATCCTGGCCGCTCACATTGATGAACCAATCAAGATATTTCGTCAATACCATTAAATAAAGCATTCGCTTTAGAATTCCCTGTGGCAAGCTCCTCTTCCTCTTTGCTCCATTCTTCCTCGTGTTTCAAGACAAGAGTCCCATCTTTCTCAACCTTGGTTGGATGTTTCCATCCTTTATCGCCAGCTCTCCAAGCCTTGATATCCACCGATCTTAAGAAGGCAACCACGAGGCTTCCAAGACTATAATTAGACCCATCCGTAATAGGTGGTCTACCTCCAAATCCCGCTTTATCCATTATGCCGTAAACTATTATCCCTAGATCTCACCCTAAATAACAAGTGGTGCCCGCCCGATGCCAATTGAAATTCCGGCAGATACTTAATGTCACAGAGAATGTTACACAAGATTCGACATCGCTTGACAATTCACACAGAAATATAGAAAGCAAGAATAACACAATAAGTTGTTCACCCGCCTCGGTTCTAACAAACCCACGCCCTGAGGCTACCAAGCCAGGAGGAAATTCACTATTAGTAGTATCAATTCGAGTTAAACTCACCCGCTTACAACTCCTCACTTAATCCCTACCCAATGACACTTCAACCTAAGTCCTACTTAGATCCGAGTTCCTACCACTCCCTCAATCACCGCAGTTGATATCAACCTATTGACTAATTGAATTGTGAAGACACACTTCAATAAAATATCTTGATCTTGCTTCAAAGCTTTAATCAAGAGACAAACACTGTGCTTTAAAGCTTTGAGTGATAAACTACCCTTACAACAAATCCTAGTCCAATGCACTTATCAATTGATAGTTGCTTGGCTCACAAGAGAAACTAGAATTACACAATACCAATCGTTACTAACCTTAACAGACACAAACAAAAGCCTTCAATGTCTTCAATGAAATCCAGAGGCGTACGAGTAGAGTGGTTGAATTTTTATATAGAAGCGCCCGAATCTTGGCTTCCATAAAGATAGCTAGGGTTTACTTAATTCTCCTAAAAACATGGTTTGTTCAACAACCAATTTAGGTTTAATTAAGATTAACCTAGCAGCCACGTGAGCATGCTTTCTAATAATGTAAAAACATAAATAAATGCTCAACAAACTTCCCGAAAATCTCAGAAAACCGATTCGCAGTAATGTATGTCACATCGAATGTCATAACATCCGTTATGACATCGACGCTTTCGGAATTTCAAAGATGCTTTAGCTTCCCTGCTCGAGCTGTACTTTTACCATCCTTGTCCAGTAGGATTTATCTTCAATCTCTGAATGTCATGACATCTATCAAGACATTTCTAAAGCCTAGTTTTACCAAAATTGATGCCAACTTAAAACACTAACAGTATTCACTAATTATTTTTTTTAAAAAAAATTAATTAATTAAAATCAATTAGAACTAGGTTATTTTCACATTTTCAAAAAAAATACAAAAAATGTTAGGACAAGTTTTCTTTTCCGCTATTTATTTTTTCTTGCATTTTAAATTCTAGAAAGGTTGTATAGGTCGCAAATTTTTTATCATGTAATAGCGTAGGATTTTACTTTCCGCACTTTACTTTCTGCACCTCCTGTTATGTATCTGCCCCAAAGTCATGTAATAGCGTATGACCCTGTATATTTCCGCAATTTACTTTATGCACCTATTAAACTGCTAGTAACTAGGCGTGTATGGCAAGATAAAATCAATCTAGACCACTAATACAAGATAAAATATCTGAAAACAATACACTCTTCTCACACATCACCCCATAGGGTATTCTCTCTCGTTGCCTTATAAATGGTCAAGTACCTCGAACATAGGTATCTTAGCACGGTTGCCTATGAAATATCATCACAGTCCCTTTGACTTAAAAGATCATAGTCCCTCATTTGTTGCCTTTGAAAAGTGATGATCGTCCCTACGAATGTGCTAGGATACTCCTACAAGTTGCCTTCTATGACCATCCGATGTCCCTTCGAATGTCCTTTTTACATCCAACGAATAAGGTTGCCTACCAACTAATGGTATGGATAGTTCTATTCTAAAGGAAAGCAAAATAACACGGAAACGACCGTTCTGAGTAGGTAATAAGTCTCTTTTGCTTGCTCAATTAAAACATTCTTTCTACACCTCACAGTTTTCTCAAAAACTTTTCCAAAACAAAACATTTCCAAACACTTCGTATACATTCCAGCGTGAATCATTACGAAGTCAAAGCGAAATGCCTTTTCAAAACATTTTCAAACACATAGAAAGCAAATTTCAAAGTGAGTTAAAGCAATTAAGAGCCCGTAGATAACTATAGATGGAAAGGGTGCTAACACCTTCCCTTTTCATAATTAACTCCCTTACTCATAATGTAACAAAGGTCTTTTCCTGTTCTTTTCGCCTTCCCTTAATTGGATAAAAGAAAAGTCGGTGGCGACTCTTGCTATCTCCCACGTGTTACACTAAATATCTAAATTGAACACACCTTTCACACTTGCACCCCCTTAGGGTATCCTCTCTTGTTGCCTTTCGAGTACAATGGTCATGTCCCTCGAACATAGGGATACCATTAGCAAAGATGCTTACGAATAAAATCATCATAGTCCCTTCGATACAAAGATCATAGTGCCTCGATGACCCTCGATGTTTCCTACGAGTATATGATCTCGTCCCTCGGTTGTTGCCTACGAAAGTGATGATCGTCCCTACGAATTGCTAAGGTATCCTTACATGTTGCCTTCTATGACCATACGACGATCCTTCGATTGTCCCTTCACATCCAAACAAATAAAGTTACATGCCAATTAATGGTATGGATAGCCTTATTCTAAAGGAGAAGGAAAATAACATGGAAACGACCATTCTGAGTAGGTAATAAGACTCTGTTGCTTGCTCCAATCAAAATGCTTTTTTCACACCTCACACTATTTTCAAAAACGTTTCAAAAAACACTTTGTATCCATTCCAACGAGAATCATTACAAAGTTTAACATTTTCCAAACAAACATTTCTGAACACTTCATATACATTCCAACGAGAATCATTACGAAGTCAAAGCGAAATGTCTTTTCAAAATACTTTTCAAACAAACATAGTAAGAGCCCGTAGATAACTACGGATGGAAAGGGTTCTAATACCTTCCCTTTTTATAATTGCCTCCCGTACTCAAAATCTAACGAAGGTCTTTTCCTATTCCTTTCACCTTCCCTTTATTGGATAAAAGAAAATTCGGTGGCGACTCTTGATATTCGCAACATTTATGATAAAACGCAAAACAAACAAGTCAGTTCTCCCACCGTGTTACAAAACTGGCGACTCTACTGGGGACACTACCTAAATAGAGGCTACCTTAGGGCTATAAGATCACTTTATTGCATTCTATTTGCGTTGTCTGCTTTATTTTTATGGGATGCTTGGGTATTATATCTGTGGGGGATCCTACACCTGGATCCAGGTTTCCTTAGGTAAGTAGCAATAAATCATCGCGATTGTTAGGCATAAACTGAAACGG
Source organism: Vicia sativa (assembly GCA_021764765.1). Classification (NCBI taxonomy): domain Eukaryota; kingdom Viridiplantae; phylum Streptophyta; class Magnoliopsida; order Fabales; family Fabaceae; genus Vicia; species Vicia sativa. The sequence goes on from CM038796.1 coordinate 47,024,244, forward strand.
TCAAAATGATGGCTACGGTTAGTGCAACACTTTGGATGTCCTGATGTTCCTCATGTTCAGTTCAGGAAATATTTGGCATCTGCGTGGTGTCATGAAGTACTAACTAAACTTTTAGAACCCTAATTGACTCATCTTGGCCATTAGAAGTAGTGAGATAGTCGTCTTCGATGCAGACTGAGGTTGGTTGATACTCGATGCTACACTCATTGAGATTCGACTTTCGGGATGTTTCGGTCGACCATTTGGTAGTTGTATTGAAATAAAGCCTGCGAGAAAGATCGATGATATGAGATTCATAGAACCCGGTTACTATTATAGGACAGGTTAAACCCACTCAAACTCCAGTAGGGTAAACACATATACCTCATACAAGCCTTAAACCTAGGGCTATTGTGTGAATTGCTTGTACTTTCTATTTAAACATGACATCATAACATCATATCATTGCTAACCATTTCAAGGACCTAGGGATTTATCTTTGCTCTGTGTTGTAGGGTTATGTCTTCCAGGAAGACTATCTGAATCAACTTTGTGGGTATACCTTCTCAACTCAAGGAGTTTGTCTTAGAAATTCCTGATCGCTCTTAATTCATCAAAAGACATGGTTATCTACTCGACTTGGTTCCCTCCGGTTTTGAAGAAGATATGATGAGCAAGGTATTCTAGTTCTTTGATCCGAAGCATCACTGCTTTACTTTCCCAGACTATCAGTTGGTACCTACATTGGAAGAGTTCTCTAAGCTACTTAGGATACCCATTCTTGATCAATCATTGAAAGCAATCAGTCATTGAAGACAATTAGGAAACAAGAAGTGGAGTTAAGGGTTTGCTTGCTAAACTTTTGATAAAGAAAGCTCGAGAATTCCTAAAGATTATGAGTTTTCATGCTAAAGTGGTCTCAAAGGCTGATGTCACTCTCTCATACAGATTACCGTTGGTGTCTTTACTCTCAAAAGGACTTCACTTTCATTGAACATTGCAGAGAATTCTCTAATGTACCACTCATTGGAATAAGGGGAGGTATCACCTACAACCCTTCTCTGGCATTACAACAGTTTGGTTATGCTCAAAGAGACGGTCTTCATGATATACTTATTCAAGACATTCTATTTGACTACGAAAATAATCTCTATGGTTATCGCCGAAGATTTGTGCACACTTGGGGAATGGTGAATAAAGTTGGTACCACAACCTTGGGGCATAAAAATTCCATCCCTTGGAAACCTTACCTCAAATGGGTTCGAGCCCGCACTCAAAACCTCATGATTCCATATACTGCTATCTTGCCAGTAATTATGGAACTTGTTGCTGTAGGTGACGAACCCTATACCATTCTTCATCCAGATATGCCTACTGATTTTGAAGAATTGAAGAAATCCTGGATTCAACTTAAAGAGTATTGGATTAACAAAGATACCTTTGAAGCTCAATGCCATGCAAGCGAGAAAAGAGTATTGGAGTTGACAAAGATACTTCACAAGGAGCAAGGTGTTGCACCCCAAAATTCGCCCTCTTCTTTTTTTAATAAATAATTAGCTTACACTTAATCAATAGGTGCATGGCACGCATATCATTTTTGCATTAACCGTGGGATCGAGATTTTCCAATTATGAGAGTATACACCATTCTGAAGAAGAGGTTTGATTCCCAAAAGTTGAATATCTGAGGTTCTGATATTTCGAGCGTCATCTTAATGTATAAGACGTGTGTGTTTGAAATTTTTTGACTATCTCATGAGAATCGAGGTTTTGAGGTCCTGATTTCCTATCCTGCAGATATCGATTAAGGGTTTCGAGCTACAGTGTGTTGTGGTCGAATATTTGAGCCTGAGATGATTGTATGGTCTTATGTGAGTCTTGAAGTATCTATATATGGCTTCTCGATCCATGCGATTTATCATAAAATCAAGAACGCTCGAATAAAAAGAGATTTGAGTGTGCTCGATGAAAAGTCAACAAAAGTCAAAGTTTGACCGAGTGGAATTTTTGGTCGAAATTATTGTCAAAAGTCGATATTTGAGAAAATGTGATCATTTGTTGACAAAGTCGGAAGAAAATGAGGTTTCTTGCATTTTAAGTAATGTTGGACTTAGAAATTTTTTCTAAGTTTTAAGAGCTTCATGATCCCGGAGCCATGTTGTTGACTTCTTATCTTGTTCGTTCGTGGTCAAAAGTTCGCGAATTGGTAATCATTGTAAAGAGCACATTTCGTACTCCGAATTTGTCTTTGTGAAGATTTCTCCGAAAATGCTCGGATTTCAAGTTATGAAGCTTGGAAGTTTGAAGTTTACAACTTTTGAAGTTTGCACTTAATGAAATTTTGAGTGTTTTTCAACATGTTCAAGTACCCGACTTCGGAGGTATTTTACATGCGGTTCCAAACATCGATTCGAGTTGAGCTCAAAATCAAAGTTATTCATTTTGCAGCAATCTACAACTTTTCTGAAGAAGTTGAATCCATTCGGGATTCGTATCGAAAGTTAGGAAGCTTGGAAGTCATGAATTTATCATGTTTCAACATTCAACACTTAGAAAAATTTTAGAATTTTTGGCAACATGGTCAGGATGACAACTTCATGTTTAATTTTCTCATAGCTATCGACTCTGCATCGAGTAATGTTCAAAAACAAAGTTGTTCATCTTGCGGCAAGCTACAACTTTGTAGAAGAAATAGGATCCATTCAAGTTTCATATGGAGAGTTATAAGGCCGTAAAGTCTAGGAAAAACACTTGGTCAACTTTTTACCGACATTGTTGACATTTTGCAACTTGTGTCCTCTTAACTTTGGTATCAATTTAAGGCATGTTGCAGGCATCGAATTGGAAAACTTTCAAACGGAAGAATTGTTCACGTAAAATCCTTATTCAACTTTGGTGTTGATTTTTCGTCGTAACAAAGCATGTATCTCGAGTTAGACGCATGAGAAGAAGAGCTGGTGGATGGCATGTTTGTGTAGCGGATCAGTATGCACACGTAAATATCTTTCTCATTTTTGGCCAAAAAAAAGCGAGTATGTACGTATCATGGACAAGTAATACAATAAATATCATCACCATTCAGTAACAACGGTCCACTCATCTCCTCCATGATTCTCGCATAGCAACCGTAACAGAAAAAGAAAAAAACGACATCACCCTCACTTTCTTCTTCATCACTCTCCTCTCATCCCTCACTCTCTTTTTTTTTCCATTCACCACCATAACAACAAACTTATTTTCTCTCCACCGTAAAAACCTTTTTCTCCACCGTAACCGCCATTCTTCATAATCATTATTTAACAACCAGAACCACCTTCTCACTTTTCTTCCGCCACCTTCTCTATCAACCATCTTCAACCACCATACACCAACTCTCATAATCTCTCTCTGGCCATTTCTCTCACCCTCTGCACGTGTTTTCTTCCCTCTCAACTATAACAGAAGAAAATAAAAAACAACCTCTAATGGCCAACTCCTTATTCCCCTCTCTTCTACCTTCACCATCAACCCTCTAACAACCATCGCCACTCTCGCTGTCGCCCACATCCTTCATTTTCAACCAATGGCAAACTCTTTCACTCGTTCACAACATAATAGGATCTCTCTTTCATTCTGCTTAACACTATTTCTCTCGCGTCTCAACCACGACAACAGAATCGTGCTATCTCTCACAACCAATCTTTCACATTCTGTCGAGGCAAGGACTCATATCAAAAGACGACTTCGCCCTCACCACTTCCGAAATTTGAAGATTTGGTTGAGATCTTTCTTGAAATCTCAACAAGCAAGAATTCAACGGGAGTGACGTCTGTCTGTTTGAGTAAGCTTTCAATAGTTCTAATCCCGGATTCGTGATAGGTGATCAAAATCGAGTGGGATAGGACCTTTCATTTTCATTTATGTCGAAATTCTGATCGGGCACCAATGTGAGGGGTGGCTACTTCGCCGGAAAAGAAAGAGGGTTCCGATGAGCATGCTTCTTTGCATAAACACGTGACATGGCGTAAGTTCATTGGCTATGGTTTTGTTTTTTATTAGTAATTTTTTCATCTTCTGATAAGGATTTGAAATTTTGACCAATTGATACAATATAATACATAAATATAAAGAACGTGACATGCCATCCAAATTGCAAAATTTATATTTTTCCCTTCTTTTATTTAGAAACTGGTCTTAGTGGATTCTGGATTCGGGCCTAGGATAAATTCGCGTTCGCACCCCGGTTTTTATAGGCCCAGGCTCCCTTGTAACTAAATTTAGTTCATTAGACAATTTAGAACTACACCCCTTGTAACTAAATTGAACATACACTATTAACATATTTTCAATTTCGCTTTTAATTTCAATTCTATCGACTCATAAAAATGTATAAAAATAAGTTTCTGACTTATTAACATTTTAGGATATTTTTGATATTTTTGTGAATTTTTAATAATTAATTTCCATTAGTTTTTAGTCGATTTTCGATAATATCTTTAGAAATGGTTTTTTTCATGATACCTTGTATATTTCGATACGATTTTTGACCGTTTCTCAACAATAAAAATTTCTAAAAATTAGATTCTGATGTTATGGTGTATTTCTCATAATTGTTTAGATCTTTTTAGGTCTCCATTCGATTTTTTCTTTTGTATGATATAAAAAATTGATAATTATTTACTAGTTCACCTAGTTAGGAATAGATTTTGTGCATACGATGCTTAATACTTGTTCTAACTCTCAACTAACTTCTTGACTAACATGTTGACATGTTTAGGTAGTTGTTACATTGACTTAGAACCCATAATGGAGTCATGTGATTAGTGTACCATGATAGTAGACCATTGGAGCGACGATTAATCATTTTGACTTAATTTTGCGCATAATTATGTTTCAACCATGATTTTTTGTATTATTTGTTTGAAATCATTGAATGTGAATTAGCTACTGACTTGTAAAGTTCCATATCTAGTTTGATTCAATATTTGCTTAATTGTCAAGTTTCGATTATGTTGAGTGGTTTAAAAGCATGTTTCTCCTTCGTCACTTGAATTGACTAATTGTAGGAGTGTAATACCATGTGTTTCTTAGAAACTTTAGGACATTCCTCTCAATTTGGTTGATGTTAAATGTATACCTTGTCTTAGTATTGTAAATAAAACTTCAAAGCTGACCTTTAGTAGTTTAACTCTTAGTAACTAGTTTATATACTTGTATAGTTCTTCTAGGTTCCTCTTGCATGTTTGTTTTGCAATCTTCTCCTCTATCTTAGAGATGCTTAGGTAAGCATTAGGATGTGTAGTTGCTTCCCCTATTAGGAAGCTACACTTCATGCTCCGATTTCTTTGTGAATAAGGCATTTTAGGCTATTTTAGTGTAGATCTTTGGTTTCTAAACTTCTCTTGGTGTCTAGTTATGTTTAACATTTCATTTGAGGACTATTGTGATGGACTTAGCTCGATTTCGATATCGTTCATGGGTTATTTTGCGTCATGTGTGTGTGGCTGCCCGACTTTCCATTCTTATGTTGCTATACATGTTAACATTCCATTTCTTCGCATTTGGATCATATTTTGACTTGCGATGTGAGTATGCAATTATATTCCCGTCTCCTTGTTATTTTTGACGTGTTTGTTGACTTGTGCAAGGTAACATTGAGGATATTTTGGTTGGGTAGCTAATCTTGGTACACTAACATACCATTTTTCCCGTGGTTACCACTTCTCCCATGGTTACCACTTCTCCCGTGGTTCTGCTTGCGTTTTAAACGCACTTTGCTTTGTGTTTTTTCATATTGCGAGAAACACATATTCTGTTATTTTGTCTGGATATGTACCTTTGTGCAAGTGTTCGGATTATTGTGAAGACGTGTCTGCTACACGCACATCTTGCATGATATCACCTTATGGATTGTATTGATCGAGCTATTTCTAATTATTGCTTTGTTACTGGCAGCTTACTCGAAGTTTTCTGGAGTATTTTTAGCTCGCAGTGCTCTTTGGAATTATTATGCGTTTGGTATTAGCTATACTTTTTTATCACATTCTTTTACCGCTTTTCTAGAGAGCATGAGAAGTAGGGTTTTACCAATTTCTTTGCCATGAGAAGTAGGAATAGAGATGCATGATGGGGCTTCTGTAGTTGGAGCATGTTCAGGAACCCCTCTAGTTTATTTAAAGACCCGTTTAGGGCAATTCTGTTTGCTACTTGTGTGTGGTTTGTTTAAAATCCTCCACCGTGCATAGGGAGGTAATTCTTAGTAAGTGTTTACATTTGTGCTTGCATAGGTCAAGAGTGGTTAGGAAACCTGACATGGCACCACTAAGCAAAGTTCTGCTTTTTATATTTCCTACTATTGAGTCATGATGATATGATGGACACGCGAATCGTGTTGCTTCCTTTATCGAGTCAATAATAATAAAAGTGGCAAGAGTTCCCCATTCTGACTCTTCACGCATTCCTGGGGTTCGCATTTATTGCAGAGCTCGCATCATTTACTCTTCACACTTGAAAATTCATGTCATGTGGTGATACCACTCACGGGAATCGGGATGTGTTGGTTCCTGGTTACTTCTAGCCCTCGGCTTGCTGTTGTAGGCTAAGGGACATCCCATTTTCCTGCGCTTGTGTGACATTTCTTTATGCATTGCATTATGTGTGTGCTTCTGCCAAAGCACTTGCTTGCTTCATCCCTTTTTCGTCTTCGACTCTACCTTACATAGAAATTCGAGATTAACATAGATTTATGTTGTAAATCTTTTCCACTCCCTTTTGTCGTCTTCGACTCTACCTTAGGTAGCGATTCGAGATGTACGTAGATCTAGGTTGTAAACCTTTTCCATGTTCCCTCAGGATTCTCTCGACTCTATATTAGGTAGTGAGTCGAGGTAGAATTTAGGTTGAAATCCATGCATGATAACATTAGGGTAGATCTAGATAGTTTCCCTTATTTTCTAGTTTCTTTCGCATCCTTGCATGTAATAAAACTAAAAGTTGTTTTCTTTCTCTTTTGAAAACTAAAATGTAAGTGTTCTTGTGTTGGCTACAATTTTTGGTAAAACCAAATCGATGTGGAAATGTCCTGACTGATGTCATGACATTCTGGTTTGAAGACAAATTCTGCAGAAGGAGTGTTTTACAGATGCAACTCAGAATCTTTGCATAACAAATGATTATGCTATAATCAGAAGTACAAGTTCTGCAAGAACAATATGCAGAATGTGTGATGTCATGACCAATGTTAAGACATCCTGTATTGTATAAGTGAATTATGTAGGTTTGTATTTCCTGAGAGTTTTCAGGATTCTGTTGGGTTATTTTGAGTTGGATTGTTTACTTTAGATCCTACGCTCACGTGGATATTAGGTTAACTTTGTTTAACCCTAGTTTGTGATGTTGCAAGCCCAAGACCAAGTCCACAAGTTAACTTTGGTTAACCCTAATTATTGTTGGGCAAGCCCAAGACAAAGTCCTCTACTGCTTCTATATTATCTCACTAACCCTGTTTGTGAGAGCTACGCATTTTGGAGAAGAAGAAGAAGGCAGGAAGTAACGAGCTGTGAACGTGTCATTAGTGTTACTTGTGAGCCAAGCAATTATCTTCTGATAAGTGCATTGGAGTAGGACTTTTCTGCAAGGGTAGTTTTTATCACTCAAAGCTTTGAAGTACGAGTGTTATGTCTCTTGATTAAAATCTTTGAAGCAAAATCAAGTATGTGTATTGAAGGATGTCTTCACAATTCTATTAAGTGTTAGATTATTATCACTGTTGTGAAGTGAGTAGGTTCTCAAGTCTAAGTGGTTCTTAGATTGAGTTGCATTAGGTAGGTCTTAAGTGAAGGAGATAATCTGTTGGTTTATTCCAGAATTAATACCTCTTATAGTGGATTTCCTCCCTGGCTTGGTAGCCCCAGATGTAGGTCTAGTTACACACTGAACTGGGTTAACAATTGATTATCTTCTTTACTGCTTTTGTTTTATTATTTAGATTGTTAAAAAGTTTGTTAGATACCTGTGTCATAACATTCTATTTGACTTCAAGTATCTGTTGCCAGAATTTCAATTGGCATCAGAGCAGGCACCCTGCCTGTTTTTCTAGGTGAGATCTAGGGACAGTACTTTCTGGCACTATGGACAAGGAAGGAGGATTTGGGATCAGACCACCCATTCTTGATGGATCAAACTATGACTACTGGAAACCTCGTATGGTTGCCTTCTTGAAAGAGAAGGAAAGACTTCAAAGAGAAAAGGAAAGTGGTGTTGTCAGGATCAGAAGTGTCATGAAAGGAGTTTGAAAATAGTAAGTTTGATGAGTTCTGTTCTTCAGAAGGAATCAATCATGAATTCTCCTCACCTATAACTCCTCAACAAAATGGAGTTGTGGAAAGGAAAAACAGAACCATACAGGAATCTACTAGGGCAATGATACATGCCAAGAAACTTCCTATTTACTTTTGGGCTGAAGCTATGAATACAACATGCTATGTTCATAATAGAGTCACATTGAGAAAGGGAACCTCATCTACCCTGTATAAAATATGGAAAGGGGGAAAGCCTACTGTGAAGTATTTTCATGTCTTTGGGAGCAAGTGTTACATTCTGACAGATCGTGAGCAAAGGAGAAAAATGGATCCTAATAGTGATGAAGGAATATTCCTGGGATACTCTACCAACAATAGAGCATATAGGGTGTTCAATTCCAGGATCAAAGTTATGATGGAATCTATAAATGTCATTGTTGATGATCATCATGAGGAAGCTAATGTCACATATGATGTTGAGACATTCTTTGAAACTACCACTCAAGGGCCTACAAAAGTTGATAACTCTAATCCTACCTCCTCAGAGTCTGAATCAAAGCCATCTAACAAAGAGCCTTCCATCAGAATTCAGAAAGATCATCCTAAAGAACTCATCATACCAGATCCTAATAGTGGAGTCACTACAAGATCTAGATAAATCATCTCAAACTCTTACTTTGTATCCAAGATTGAACCAAAGAATGTTAAAGAAGCCTTGACTGATGAATATTGGATTGGTGCCATGCAAGATGAATTGAATCAGTTCAAACGACATGAAGTATGGGAGTTAGTTCCTAGACCTGAAGGAACAAATATCATTGGCACCAAGTGGACATACAAAAACAAATCTAATGCTGAAGGAATTGTCACCAGGAATAAGGCAAGGTTAGTTGCTCAAGGCTACACTCAAGTTGAAGGAGTTGACTTCGATGAAACTTTTGCTCCTGTTGCTAGGCTGGAGTCAATAAGACTACTCTTAGGAGTTGCCTATCTTCTAAAGTTTAAGTTGTTTCAAATGGATGTGAAAAGTGCCTTTCTAAATGGATACTTAAATGAGGAAGTATATGTGGAATAGCCTAAGGAATTTGTGGATCCAAATTGTCCCGATCATGTGTACAAATTAAGAAAAGCACTATATGGTCTGAAACAAGCTCCTAGAGTTTGGTATGAAAGGTTGACCAAATTTCTCACTGACAAAGGATACAGGAAAGGAGGAATGGACAAAACTCTTTTTGTGAAGAATGAAGGAGGAAAAATTATGGTTGCACAAATATATGTGGATGACATAGTGTTTGGTGGAATGTCAGACAGAATAGTTAAACATTTTGTTGATCAAATGCAAGCTGAATTTGAAATGAGCCTCATGGGAGAATTGCCCTATTTTCTTGGGCTATAAGTCACACAGATGGAAGATTCAATTTTCCTCTCTCAAAGCAAGTATGCCAAGAATATTGTCAAGAAGTTTGGGATGGAGAATGCCAGCCATAAAATAACTCATGCTCCCACTCACCTAAAGCTATCCAAAGATACAGGTGGTACCAGTGTTGATCAAAGTCTGTACAAAAGTATGATAGGAAGTCTGTGTACTTCGTTCAGTTACGTATTGCTGCTTACGGTTCACTACTCACGACGATGTTTTTTGGTACCTTTTT